>JAVJIF010026427.1:0-79986 GCA_038442645.1 Agave tequilana
ACCACCAAACTCTCTCTTTCAGATGTCTCTTCCCTTACAAAAGGTCCTTAGAGATAATGAGTAGGAATGAAGCTCTTGTTGTAAGTGAAGAAAGAAAATTAAATCAGAGAGTATTTCAAAAACCACTTCAGAAAAATGAGAGAGAATTTCAGCACAAAAATCAAGAGAACAAAGCTCTATTGAATGCCTTAAACTTTTGAATTTTCTTGCAAAAATTGTTGTTGTAAACAAACTTTCCCCTAAAACACCCCTATTTATAGAGAGGCCTAGGTTAAGGATAAACAATTTAAGGCTAATTAAGACATATTAGATTCAAAAATATATCCCAATCAAATTTAAACAACAAAAAGACAAAATAAAACAGCTCAGAAAAATGCCCGTTACTGTTCAAACGGCTAGTCCGGTCGACTGGCCGGTCGACCGCACGTATAAAAAATCTGACCGTTGCAGGCCAGCGGTCGACCGCCCGGTTGACCCAAACTAACGAGAGCAGACTGGGTTACAGTCGGTCGACCGTTGCGGTCGACCGCAAAAACGTGCACACTGATATATGTACACCCAGAACTACAGTCGACTGGCCGGTCGACCCGGACCAAACCTGACATAGGTCCAGTCGACTGTCCGGTCGACTGGCTCAGGTCAAAAACCAGATTTTGGACAGAAAATTAAAGGGATTTTGATTTTGACAAAAAATATTTTTAACAGGGATTAGTATAAACACAAATATATATCTGTAGGCAAAATCTAGTATGCAAAATATTTGTATAAAATATAAGAAATTATTTTGGATCAAGTATGTGCGCAAAAACGTGTGTGATAGAGCTTCAAACCTATCCACTATTCTTTAACAAACTATAAAACTAAAAACAAAATAATTGAGGACTTCTGAGCAATCTTCAAGTCTTTGAGCCATGCATCCTTGCTAGAGCCTTCTTCTTCTATGATCCTTCCTTGATGTACAATATGCCTTCATAGCTTCATGAACCTAGAAGTTGTTGCAATAGCAAGCAATGGCCTCCAACATGGTACTTATCCTGAAACTTATCTTAAGCAAATTCATTAGTACCAAATAGCTCTTATTTGGTTTGTCATCATCAAAACACAAAACAATTGGAGAGTGTAACCTCTTGGGCAACTTATGTGTAGGGAAGTTAACTTGCGTCTTCCTCTTCATGAATGTATATCGCATATATCATTTATTAATTGTTTCATGTTCACTTTAAATTTGTATCAAGATGCCCTTCATTGACATATAAGTTCCAATTGGTATCATATTTGAGTGTACATATTATATTTGTTATTTACCCCTTATTTATATTACTTTTTTTTTAGACCAAAAGGGGAAGAAAAGTTTGTTGTTTGTGTTTTTACCCTTTGTTGATGATTGACAAAAGGGGGAGAAAGATTTGAGTTTCATGAGTTTTATATATGCATATTTATGTTTTGCACATATTAAGTTTTAGTTTAATATAAGTTTAAATTTTAATTGGTCTCTAGAGCATGCTTGTTTGGATATCTTTGGTATCTAGAGCATCTTGTTTATATGCATTGTCATTTATTGCATATTTATTGTTTTATTTCTTTTTGCATGAGTTAAGGGGGAGCTTCTTTGAAGCTTAACTTCAATCCATGCATATATAACTCATGAGTTTTGTCATCATCAAAAAGGGGAGATTGTTGGCCCAGAGGCCTTCCACCCTAGTTTGATGATGATTAACTCATGTAGTTATATTTACTAATATTCTTGTGATTTTAGTTACAGATTATTGATCAAGATATTAGTAGGTGATTGCTTCCAAAAGAGGTGTTTTAGAAGCCTTCACATGGTGATTCCAGGCCCAAGGCATCAAGATCACACATAGCTTCGCTCGTGGATCACGGAGTTTGGATCGGGTCTACTTGAAGAGGAGATCGTCAAGAAGACTTAGGTATCCATAGTTTAGAGTGTGTTTAGATCCATTTGTAAAGCTTAGAATAGTTTGATATGCTCAAATGCACAAACGCACACGTTTTATGTTTGGACTGGTTTTCATGAATAGTTTGATCAAAACAAGTTACATATTTTATTAGTATAGTAGATGTATTCTTTCTATACATGCTTGCTTAAACTTCCTATACAAACTTATTTTGACTTTCCTATTCATGTAGTGAAAAATCTAAGTTTGATAAAATACAATTTAGTTTTGTTTTTTGATAAAAAATGATAAAACACAAAAATAGTTCAAATTGATTGATATTTGAGTTGAAATTTTTATCACATGTTTATATATCAATACAAAATGATAAAACTATTTTTGAGTATTTTTTACAAGGACTTAAAAGATTTTTAAAAAATATTCTTTACATGTGTTTCTGTCCCAGAACAGTGGCTGACAGGCCAGGTCGCCGACCGCACGGGTCGACCGCACCAAAGGCCGGTCGACCCTTACGGTCGACCGACGTGCACAAGCTTGTGCACGTTTGGCAGACACAGGGACGGTCGGCCGGGCGGCCGACCGGACCAGAGAGCTCTGCTCTCTGTTTTTGGCGGTCGGCCGGGCGGTCGACCGAGATGGCCCAACGGTCATATTTATGACCGTGGCGGTCGACCGGGCCGGTCGACCGCAAGCCTGTCAGGCTGACAGATCAGCCTAACGGCTAGTTTTCTGATGGGCTTTATATAAATACCCCATCTCTTGGGTTGTTTGATAAGACTTTTGAAAAAAAAAATACCAGAGTTTGTTTTGTGTTTAAACAAGTTTTTTAAAGAGTTTTAGTGCTAAAAGATTTCATCTTTATTGTTTTCAAGGTTTTGGAAAATCAAAGAAAATAGGAATTTGGGATATTTGTATGGTTTTTCATTCTCTATCTTTTACAAGTTTTCCCAAGTATTTTATTTGTTACTTGATTCAAAAACACCTTGATATCCATACTTGAGCCTATCTTCTATCCTAATCTATTTAGGATCTTTTGTTTGTGGAAAAAGGAAAGATTGTTTGTGGTTGAAAGAGACCACCTATTGTAAACCCTCATTATTTGGTTGCTCCCTCTTGGTAGAGGTTGAGGTTGTGGATTTGATGTGATGGTTTGCCCTCTTTGGTAGAGGTGGAGATTTGTGTTTACTCCCTCTTGGTGAGGTGGAGTTGGTTGTTGGTTTGTATCCCTCAAGTGTTAGGTGGATTGGTTGTTTTTGGCTACGGGCCTACCCCTTGGTTGTGAGGTGGTGTTTGAGAGAGGAGTTCGGTACTCTTTATTTTGTAACAAATCCTCCTCGGTGGAGGTTCCCTCGTGGGAGATAGTGGATTGGAAATCCTTCACGGTGTGAAGGCGGGGGATGTAGAGATAGGGTATTGGCCCAAGAGGTTACACTCTCTTATTTTGTGTTTTGATGATGACAAACCAAATAGAGCTATTTGGTACTAATGAATTTGTTCAAGATAAGTTTCAGGTTTTGTACCATGTTTGGAGACCATTGGCTTAGCTTTTTGCAAGAACTTCTAAGTTTCACATAACAGAAGGCAAATTACACAATCAAGGAAGGATCATAGAAGAGAAAGGCACTAGCAAGGCATTGGTGCTCAAAGACTTGAAGATTGCTCAAAAAGTATTTAATCATTGTATTTTTTGTTTTATAGTTTGTTAAAGAATAGTGGATAGGTTTGAAGCTCTATCACACACGTTTTTGCGCACAAGTTTATTCCAAACGTTTTCTAATATTTTATATACAAGATTTTGTCTACATTTATCTTTTGTTTTTTAACTAATCTATGTTCAAAAGTATTTTGTCAAAATCAAAATCTCCTTTATATTCTTTCCAAAAACTGATTTTTAACCTGTTCCGGTCGACCGACGGTCGACTGATTCTATGTCTGGTTTGTTTTGACCAGTCGACGTCCCAGTCGACCGTGTTGAACTGGCAGGGGCACGTATCGTGTGCATGTCTGCCGGTCGACCATGCAGTCGACCGACTGTAGCTCAGTCTGCTCTCGGTTAAAAATGGGTCGACCGGGCGTCGACCGCTGGCCTGCAACGGTCATATATTTGAACTGCGGTCGACGACGGTCGACCGACAGAGCCGTTTGAACAGTAACGGGCATTTTTTTCTGAGTTATTTTTTTCTTTTTCTCACTTAAGTGAGTTTAAATGACCTAATTTGGGTTTAATACATTCTGATTAGCCTAAAAATGTTTTATCTTCTAACCCTAGCCCTCTCCTATAAATAGGGGTGTTTGGGGAGAGATTGGTTCAACCTAATTATTACAAGAAAAATTCAAAAGTTTAAGGCATTCAAAAGAGCTTGGTTTCTTGGTTTTTGTGCTGAAATTCTCTCTCATTTTCTGAAGTGTTTTCAAGAATTCTCTGATTTCATTTTTTTCTCTTTACACACAGGAGCTTCATTCCTACTCATTGTTCTCTAAGGACCTTTGTAAGGGAAGAGAATTTTGAAAGAGAAAAGTTTGTGGTCTTTTGACTACCAAGAGAGAACTTGTACTTGAGATTATGGAGTTGGGTACTCCGGGTGTATTTGTGACATCTTTGTGATAGTGGAAGTGGTTGGAATCCTTCTGGGGAAGGCGGGGAAGTAGAGCTGGGTGCTCGAACCTCGATAACAAATCTTGGTGTTTGCGTTTGGTTTACTTTCTTGTTCTTGCACTACTTTCATTGCTTTTGTTGCTTGCTTTTGTTTGTCATTGCCCCATTCACTTGTTACCATCATCTTGTCAATCATTGTCCCATACACAGGTTGCATTGCGCACCTCCAACTCATATTACGAGGAATCAGAGGAAGGAGTTCAGAACCCTTCACGGGGCATCGGCTCTTAGTCTTGTTTTGGGAGATTGTTGCATCATATTTTAAAATTGTGCATTGATTAGCATTATCACCTATTCACCCCCCCTCTAAGTGATTTTCAATTGGTTCAGAGCTTGGACTCTAGGTTTTGGCTCAACATCCATAGAGAGATCCTTAAAATTTGCTAATCAACATTTCTATTCATTCATTCATCACTATGTAAACATGGCCGATAATATTAAATCCCCACCTAAATTTGATGGACTCAACTTCCTATTTGGAAGGTTAGGATGACTATCTTTTTGCAATCATTAGGTAGTTTAGTGGCTAAGTCCTTGACCAAAACCCTATGTAGCACCCGATAGTGATGAGAGCACATGGACCGACTTCAACTTTAGAGAATACCGCCTATGAGATCTAGCAACACTTATTGGTCACACATGAAGGGACTTCACAAGTAAAGAGAGCTAAGATAGATCTCTTGAGGTCTCAATATGAATCATTTAAAATGCTTGATGATGAATCTATCGATTGTATGATTACTAGATTCACTAAAATCACCAATGGTCTTTCTTCCTTAGGTGACGTCATCTCCAACGATCAAAAGGTGCGCAAAGTGATTCGGGCTCTTCCTCCATCTTGGGAGATAAAGGCCACCACCTTGAAGGAATTATTAACGACAAAGATGAGATGGACATCATTAGTCTCATTGGGAACCTAAAGACCCATGAGAATGGAGAGAAAGCAAGAGAAGAGGCCGCTCCAACAAAGAAGAAGTCCATAGCTTTCAATCTTCATCCACTCTTGAAGACGATGAAGAAGATGAGAAGAAGAAGATGAGGAGCTCCCCTCCTTGTGCGAAATGTCAAAAGGATGTACCGGAGGAACAAGCTCAACTTCCAGAGAAATTTGAAGGGAAAGAGGAGAGGAAAATTATATGCTACAATTGCCGAAAGCCCGGACACATCATGGCGGATTGCCCGGAGTTCAAGAAGAAGATGACCTCCTCCTTCAAGCCAAAGAAATCGGAAAGAAAAGAAAGCGTATAAGGCAACTTGGGATTCGGACAGCGAGTCCGAGGAAGAGGCGGATGTAGCAAATATGTGTTTCCATGGCAAACACACTAAGGTAACCCCTCAACCCCTGATGATGAAGATGATGAATTTAAGAGAAATTCTTGTACATGTTTTTGTTGAACTTTCTGAACTTATGATAACAATAAAATTGAATGCTTTAAATTGCAAAAAGAAGTTGCTTTTCTCAAAAATCAACTTGCTATGGTTCTAAAGAAAAGGATGACATTTCTTCTAATCTCACTTCTATTCAAAATGAGTTTAATGCCTACAAGGTTTCTTGTAAGGGAAAATCTCCTATTGTTGATGAAAAGAAATTTCCTCTTAAAAACTAAAATGGTGATTTTGAAAAAGTTTTGAAAGATTGTGCTTTTTAACACTAAGAAACTTGAAGAAAAATTTTCTAAAAAGCACACCCTCATGCTAAAGATTCACATGCTAAATCTACTCATGCTCACTCTACACATAACACTTCTCATGTTAAATCTTTTCATGCTCACAACTCCCATGCTCACAAATCACACACTCACTATGCTTTTAAATATGGTAGGTAGAGTATATAGATGCACATATTGTGGTAAAAATGACATTTAGTTAAGTTTTGTTATGATCAATTAAATAGATCCAATAATCTTGTTTGGGTCATGGCTCTAACCCTCAAGGACCCAAGAAAATGTGGGTACCAAAATCAAGTCCTAAATTGTTTGATGTAGGTACACACCAAGGCTCCAAGACGTAGGGAGCGGTGGTACCTTGATAGTAGTGTTCAAGACACATGACGTGGGATATCAACAACTTTACAACCCTATCAAGGTACATGGAAGGTGGCTCCGTCACCTTCGGGGATGACTCCAAAGGGACTATCATCGTATAGGTAACATTCAAATTGGTGCATCTCCTATTATTGAGAATGTTGTTTTAGTTGAAGGTTTGAAACATAATTTGCTTAGCAATAGTCAATTTTGTGATCGTGGACTTAAAGTTATTTTTGATGATTTTGTTCTTGCAAGATTTTTGATATTAAAACAAATGATTGTATTCTCACTGGTTTTCGTGATGATAATGTTTATATCATTGACATGATTAATATTGAGTGTTCTACTAAATGCTTGAATGCTTTTGATGAAAATTCTTGGCTTTGGCATAGAAGATTAGGACATGCTTCTTTGAACATCTTTCTAGGATTAATTCAAAGGAATTGGTGAAGGGTATTCCTTACTTGAAGTTTGAGAAAGACCGCATTTGTGTGCGTGCCAACTTGGGAAACAAACCCAGTCTTCCTTCAAAACAATCAAGGATATCATGTCAACTAGGCCTTTAGAATTAATTCATATGGATCTTTTGGACCTACTAAAACCTAAGAGTTTAAATGGTGTAGATATGCATATGTTTTGGTTGATGATTTTTCCCGTTTCACTTGGGTTTTTTTGGAACACAAAGATCAAACCTTTTCTCATTTTAAGATTTTTTGAAAAAGGGTTGAAAAAGAAAAGGTTCCGATTTTGAAAATAAGAGTGATAGAGGTGGTGAGTTTGTAAACCAACTCTTCATGACTTATGTGATGAAAAGGGAATTAAGCATGAAATGTCTTGTCCTAGAACTCCACAACAAAATGGAGTTGTAGAAAGGAAAAATAGAACACTTCAAGAGATGGCTAGGACAATGATAAGTGAATACGACCTCCTCAATATTTATGGGCCGAGCCGGTCCGTAAACACCGCATGCGCTATATACCGTATTTATCTACGTAAAAATTCTTCCAAAACATCTTTTGAAATGTATCACTCTAGAAAACCTAATGTTGCTTATTTCAAAGTTTTTGGATGCAAGTGTTTTGTTTAAATACTAAAGAGAATTTGGGTAAATTTGATGCTAAGGCTTATGAAGCAATTTTTGTTGGATATTCTACAACTAGTAAAGCTTATAGAGTATTCATTAGATCTTCTCGTACCATTGAAGAATCCATGCATGTTAAATTTGAAGAATCTAATGTGGTTGTTGAGAATGTTGTAGAGATTGAACCATTAGGTGAAGACATGGAGAGACTATCCTTGAAGGACTCACCCGCTCAGAGAAGAAAAGCAAGAATCTATTGGTGATGTTCAAGAGGATAAAGGAGAGGAAAGCTCTCAACCGCTTCCTAAAGCTTGGAGATATGCTACAAATCATCCTAAGGAGCTCATCTTGGGTGATGCATCTAAAGGAGTCACAACGCGCTCCAAACTCCATGACCTATGTGGTAACTTTGCTTTCATTTCTCATTTTGAACCCAAAGGCATTCTCGAAGCCGAGACGGACCCATATTGGTTGCTTGCCATGCAAGAGGAACTCAATCAATTTGAGCGCAACCAAGTTTGGCACCTTGTTCCTAACCCCACGATAGACCAATAATTGGTACTAAGTGGATCTTTAAAACAAGAAGATGATGAGTCCGGAAATGTCATTAGGAATAAAGCTAGGTTAGTGGCCCAAGGTTACACTCAAGTTGAAGGAATTGACTTTGAGGAGACTTTGCACCCGTAGCACGGCTTGAAGCCATACGGATGACACTAGCTTTTGCATCTTTTAAAAATTTTAAACTTTTCAAATGGATGTAAAAGTGCATTTTTGAATGGTTTTATAAATGAAGAAGTTTATGTTGCTCAACCTCCCAGTTTTATTGATCATGTTCATCCCGATTTCGTTTTTAAACTTGATAAAGCTTTATATGGATTGAAACAAGCTCCTAGAGCTTGGTATGAAGGCTTTCTAGTTTTCTTATTTCAAATGATTTTATTAAAGGCAAAGTAGACACTACTCTATTCACTAAGCATGTTGATAATGATATATTAATTGTGCAAAAATTATGTTGATGATATATTTTTGGTTCCACTAATGAGCTTTTGTGCAAGGATTTTGAAAAGGTAATGCAACTTGAGTTTGAAATGTCTTCAATGGGTGAGCTCAATTTCTTCCTTGGACTCCAAATCAAGCAATTGCAAAACGGGACGTTCATAGTCAAGCAAGTACGCAAAGGAACTTGTAAGAAGTTTGGACTTGAAGGCTCAAAGACTTGCAACACTCCCATGGCAACTACAACCAAGCTTGATAAAGATGACCAGATAAAAATGTTGATATTAAATTATATAGAAGCATGATAGGAAGTCTTTTATATTTAACGGCAAGTAGGCCGGATATCATGTTTAGTGTGTGTCTTTGTGCTAGATTATTTCAATCGTGTCCTAAAGAGTCCATCTTATTGCGGTAAAACGCATTATTCGTATATTAAGGGCACTATTGGGATGGGTCTATGGTATCCGAAAATCGGAGATTTCTCAATGACGAGTTATTCGGATGCCGACTATGCGGGTTATAGAGTAGATAGAAGGAGTACTAGTGGGACATGTCAATTTCTTGGTAATTGTCTTGTTTCATGGTCCTCTAGGAAACAAAATTCCGTAGCACTCTCAACCGCCGAGGCAGAGTATGTTGCCGCGGGGGCTTGTTGTGCACAAGTCCTTTGGATGAAACATACTCTCCTTGATTTTGATTTGCATTTTTTTGATCATAAAATATTTTGTGATAATACTAGTACTATACACATGACTAAGAATGCAAATCAACATAGTAAGACCAAGCACATTGAGATTAGATATCACTTTCTTAGAGATCATTTTGAGAAAGGAGATATAGATATTGATTATGTTTTCCACAGATTTACAACTAGCCGATATTTTCACTAAACCACTTGATTTTGCTAGATTCTCGTTTATTTGTGGAGAACTTAATGTTTGTGTTATTGAATAGACAATTTTTCATAACCCTTTTTGATGTATGACAAAAGGGGGAGAATAAGTTACATGGGACAAAATAAGTTCATTTGGTCTTGGTTCCATATGAATTTATATGTTTTGGTTTTATGAGTTTTTGTTATGAGTCTTGTGTTTTATGAATTTGAGAACTCTTGTATTTTGTGTTTTATTGGTATTGTTTCAATTTGGTTCAATTGGCATCAAGAGTATGTTTTAATAAATTCTTGTTGTGTTTTTTATATAGCATAATTTGAGGGGGAGTCTTCTCCTCCCCCATATTTTTGTCTATAGCCTATTTGTTTTGTCATCATCAAAAAGGAGAGATTGTTGGCCCAAGAGGTTACACTCTCTTTATTTGTGTTTTGATGATGACAAACCAAATAAGAGCTATTGGTACTAATGATTTGTTCAAGATAAGTTCAGGTTTTGTACCATGTTTGGAGACCATTGGCTTAGCTTTTGCAAGAACTTCTAAGTTTCACATAACAAGGAAGGCAAATTGCACAATCAAAGAAGGATCATAGAAGAGAAGGCACTAGCAAGGCATTGGATGGCTCAAAGACTTGAAGATTGCTCAAAAAGTATTTAATCATTGTATTTTTTGTTTTATAGTTTGTTAAAGAATAGTGGATAGGTTTGAAGCTCTATCACACACGTTTTTGCGCACAAGTTTATTCCAAAACGTTTTCTAATATTTTATATACAAGATTTTGTCTACATTTATATCTTTATGTTTTATACTAATCTATGTTCAAAAGTATTTTTGTCAAAATCAAAATCTCCTTTATATTCTTTCCAAAAACTGATTTTTAACCTGTTCCGGTCGACCGACCGGTCGACTGATTCTATGTCAGGTTTGACCGGTCGACCGTCCCAGTCGACCGTGGAACTGGCAGGTGCACGTATCCGTGTGCATGTCTGCCGGTCGACCGTGCAGTCGACCGATGTAGCTCAGTCTGCTCTCGGTTAAAATGGGTCGAACGGGGCGGTCGACCGCTGGCCTGCAACGGTCATATATTTGAACTTGCGGTCGACGACCGGTCGACCGACAGAGCCGTTTGAACAGTAACGGGCATTTTTTTTCTGAGCTGTTTATTTTTGTCTTTTTCTCACTTAAGTGAGTTTAAATGACCTGTTTTGGGTTTAACATTCTGATTAGCCTTAAAAATGTTTTATCTTCTAACCCTAGCCCTCTCCTATAAATAGGGGTGTTTGGGGAGAGATTGGTTCAACCTAATTATTACAAGAAAAATTCAAAAGTTTAAGGCATTCAAAGAGCTTGGTTTCTTGATTTTGTGTGCTGAAATTCTCTCTCATTTTCTGAAGTATTTTCAAGAATTCTCTGATTTCATTTTCTTTTCTCTTTACACAAAGAGCTTCATTCCTACTCATTATTCTCTAAGGACCTTTGTAAGGGAAAGAGATTTTGAAAGAGAAAGTTTGTGGTCTTTGACTACCAAGAGAGAACTTGTACTTGAGATTGTGGAGTTGGGTACTCCGGTGTATTTGTGACATCTTTGTGATAGTGGAAGTGGTTGGAATCCTTCTGGGGAAGGCGGGGAAGTAGAGCTGGGTGCTCGAACCTCGATAACAAATCTTGTTTTTGTTGCGTTGGTTTACTTTCCTTGTTCTTGCACTACTTTCATTGCTTTGTTGCTGCTTTTGTTTGTCATTGCCACATTCACTTGTTACCATTCATCTTGTCAATCATTGTCCCAACAACAAGGTTGCATTGCGCACCTCCAACTCATATTTACGAGGAATCAGGAGGAAGGAGTTCAAAACCCTTCACGGGGCATTCGACTCTTAGTCTTGTTTGGGAGATTGTTGCATAATATTTTTAATTGTGCATTGATTAGCATTATCACCTATTCACCCCCCCTCTAGGTGATTTTCAAGGGGCTCGAACCTCGAAACATATCTTGGCCTTTGCGTTTGATCCACTTGTCTCTCAACTCTCTCTCTTTTAATTGTGCAAAGCATCATTCATATCATATCATCATATTTTCTTGTGTTGAGCATTGCTTCATATTGTCTATCTTTATATGCTTGTGTGTTTGTGTGCTTACTATACTTAACCACAAGAGCTTCACATAGCACCTCACCCATATCTAGGGGAATCAAGAGGAGTTAGTCCAGAGCCCTTCACGGGGAATTCGGCTACACTTGTGTGTTGTATTAAGTTTGTGCTTAATTTGCATTAGCTTCCGCATTTAGTTTCTAGATTAGCATTTACACCTATTCACCCCCCTCTAGGTGTACTTTCAGCACCATACACCAAGTCAATCACCAATTACATTATGTGGAATGAAGAACAAAAGAAGTCTGCAAATCTTAATGCCAAAGCAATGAACGCGCTTTTCTGTGCCTTAAACAAAGAAGAATTCAATCGTGTGTCAACGATCAGATCTGCAAATCAATATGACAGATTTTATAGATAACACATGAAGGTCCTAATAAAGTTAAAGATCTAAAATTTCTATTCTTGTTCATAGATTTGAACTCTTCAAAATGAAGAGAATGAAACCATTTCAGAAATGATTACAAGATTCACCGACATTACAAATTTCTTAGTAGCCCTTGGAAAGGAATACACTCAAGTTGAAAAAGTTAGAAAGATTCTTCATGCACCACATCGGATTGGGAGGAAAAAAACTACTGCAATAGAAGAAGTAAATGACCTTTCACAATGTCATTAGAAAATTTTATTGGTAATTTAATGGCATATGAAGTTCAACTAGAAGATAAGAAGAATGATGAATAACAACCTCAATCTAAAAGAAAGTACTTGCCTTTCATACATCCTCAGATATGGACAATTCAGATGATGATGAATTAGAGATGGCAATGCTCTCAAGAAAATTCAAAAGTTCTTAAAATAAGATAAGTTTAATGCTACTTGTTTTAATTGTAACAAAACAGGTCATATAAAGAAGGATTGCCCATTGCTAAAATATAAAGGGAACTTCAAAAAGTTCAACAAAAAAAAGAAAGATTATCATGCAACTGGGAGAATAGTGATTCATCTTCCTCAGATGAAGAAGAAGTCATTGAAACTGTCAGTCTTTATTTTATGGCTTAAGAAGATGATGTACAAAAATATACTGAATTATTAGATGCATTTAATGAATTATATGATGATCTCAAAATGAAAAGGTTAAAAATAAAATTTTAACAAAGAAAAATGAAAGACTCAATGAAGAAAGTTCAATTATATTTCTCAAATGTCTTCTTTAAATTCTCAAAAAGTTGACTTTGAAAAAGTTATTTCATCTTTAAAAAAAAGATAATGAGAATTTCTTAAAAAAGAATGCTTGCTTAAAAGAGACACTGTTTCTTTAAATTCTAGAATTTCTATTTAGATAAAGAAATGTCAAGTTTCAAAGTTAAATATGAGAAATTTTGAAAAATGTGACAAAATTTAATAAGGGAAAGAAAAATTAAATTATTTATTGTTTTATCAAAAGATGTCAAATAGTCTTAGATTTTCAGAAGATAAGATTGAAAAACCTACACATGTTGGTCTTTGATTTTCAAAAATAATTTTGGATAACTCATATGTTTATAAAAAGAAGCGTAATCTATATAATTCTTTTATGAAAAGAAATACTGATATTAATTCAAAAAGAATTAGAAACAAATATATATATAGAGTCCTAAAAATTAAGTATTGTGAATAAAAATGCTTATATTGCATCATATATACATCATGTATGTAATTCTTGTGATTATGTTTATACTAACAAATGAAAATCAAATTCAGATTGGGTTTGAGTTCCTAAAGGTTAAATGTTTTTTGACCCTATTACAATTGGAACCATACAAATGTTTTATCTCAAAAAGGGGTAGAATGTTAGAACTTAGATTTTGATGATAACATTTGTGATGTAGATGCATTGGAGCTATATCTCAAAAGCTAGTAGTGTTTTGAGTCTAATTGCTCAAGCTTATTCAAGGATATTTACTATTTTTGTGTATTTTTAATAGATTGTTAAAAGCCTTGATCACACAAAAAAATAATTAGATAGTCAATATATACCCTTGTCTAGTCGACTAATATATCCTATAGTTGACTTGTTCTTTATATAGTCTACTAAGTCTTTCCACAGAAATAAATCAGTTCTCTATTTGTTGACTTACCCTCACTGCTAGTCGACTAAGTTTAGTTTTTTAGAGACTTGTTATTCTTTGTCAGTCTTCATATAGTCGACTTGATATCTTTGCTAGTCGACTAGCACAGACAAAATTTCGTATACTAGTCGACTACTCCCATACCCTAGTCGGCTAACTATAGTTTCTGACTGTTAATCAGTTATTAATTTTTTGGTGTTTTATCTAACGTTCTGATTTTCAAAATTGAGTAATAACTTTCCTAACTGACCATTGATTTCACCTATAAATAGGGATGTTGTCCTAGGATGAATACACTAATTCAAATCATTAGTTTTCTATCCAAAACTCTATTGAAAATTCTATTTTCTAGAAACTAGTTTTCACTTTCATTTCTCCACACAATTCCAATCTATTGTGAAAAATTCTAAGAGTTAACCTATAAGAAATCTTGTTCATGATCAGATACAAGTTTCAAGGCTTATAGGATATTTTGTAATCATTCAAAGAGAAGAGTTGTACAAGAGTGTCTTCTTAGTGTTGAGAAGAATTGTACAAGTTGTTGTCTTCTTGGTGTAGAAAAGAGTTTACAGATTTGGCAAAGGGGTTTTGTCAAGTGTGTGTACAGAAGTTGATTTTGTGTAAATCAAATCAAGGTAAAAAAAAATCTCAAGCGGGTTGCTTGGGACTGGACGTAGGTCACGAGGACCAACCAGGATAAAATCTCTCGTGTTTGCATTTACGCATTTTCTGAGATTTATTCTGTATATTTTCCTTTTTCTTCCAAGTATTTTATTTAAACGTTATTCATCTTTGTTTTAGTGTTTGTATTGCCATTATTTTTAGATCATACAGTACTAACCTGGCTTTGTTTTGTGAGTTAGAGAATACCCATTCATCCTTACCGATATCAATTGTGCACTTGTAATTCACTCCATTCTTATCTTAAAATAGATCTTGATGGGGTGACATTCGAGTTTTTAACATGTAATGTAAGGTGATGGGAGAAAACTTTCATTCAAATTTCACATGACATGCTCTCAAAGCACAAGAATAGTGAAGGCCAAGGATCCATTATGAGGCTCTATCATCATAAAAGTTAGCGATTAATGGGATCAATTAGTAGGAGTCTAGCCATGCATTTTCACCATCTAAAAAGCAAACTCTACTTTTCTCTTTTCAAAACTTTGCTCTCTAAGGTTCTTTTCAAAAAACCATCTTTTTAAAGCTTGTTGAAAATCACCTAGGGGGGGGGTGAATAGGTGATGGCTAATCTGATGGTCACTTAAGACAAATAATGCGAAATTAAAAACTACAATGACCTAAACTAAAACTATTACACTAAACACCACGTATAACACAAGAGTGTAGCTGAATTCCCCGTGAAGGGCTCTGGACTAACTCCTCAAGATTCCCCTAGATAAGGGTTGAGGTGCCGTGTTGGCTCTCTTGGTTGAATACGAGTGTTAGCAAACAATCCCAAGCAAGTATATCAATATGAGCACACAAGTATATCAAGCATATAAAGATGAACACAATATTGAATGCAAGTTATAAATAAGGAGATAGAGAGAGTGAGCAATCGCAAACACAAGGGATTTGTTTCGAGGTTCGAGCACACTTGCTCTACATCCCTACCTTCGACACACAAAGATTTCCACTATGCACGATCCCAATGGATCACTTCTTGGTGCTGCAACACCTACAATCCCTCGGACTCTCTAGTCCCGTACGCACCGCAAGCTCACTAGCTCGCCGAGGCCACACCTCAAACAAGAGTTCACACACGAACTCTAAACAACGCGAACACACTCGTCCGCCTCCTCAAAGTACAAGAAAGAACTTCTTCGTGATCTAAACACTTTGATCACCAATAAACACTCTCACAATAACACTCCTATAGGATGAATAGCAATGGATAGCTCAAGTGTATGTGTGACAAAAACTAGGATGGAAATGGTGGAGGAAAACTCAAGATCACTTTTAAACACTTGATAATAAACTCCCTTTTGATTGGAAATATTGCTCTCAATTTTGTGGAGAAAAACCTCTGAAAAGAGTAGGAAAAACTGCTCTAAAAGTCTCTAAAAATCTTGGTGAAAACAATGCTCAAACTCCCAAATTTATAGAGCTAGAAAAACTAGCCGTTGGGGTCTGTCAGGCCTGTCGGTCGACCGACCAACGGTCATATTTCAGACCGTTGAGCCATCGGTCGACCGGTCGGTCGACCGAGACCAGGATACAGAGAGCAAGTCTCTCTCCGGTCAACTGGTCGGTCGACCGGGGCCTTTCCAGAGAGCAGAGCTCTCTAGACGGTCGACCGGGTTGGTCGACCGGCCTCCTGCCAGAACTGGGTGTGCACGTCTGTGCATGTCGGTCGACCGCCGACTTCAGATTTCGGTCGACGGTCTGTCGACCGGCTGAAGCCTGGAAACAATTTTCTAGGAAATGAAAGTTTATCTTTTTGGCTCAAATAAAATCCCATAAAATACAGAAAAATCTAAAAAAATAGTTTTGATGTTTATACTTTGATAATCAAACATGCTTGCACAATATCAAGGCATGTACAAAAGATTTGAACTATTTTTGTAATCTTGAAAAATATGGCTCAAAACAAAAATGAAAATACAGTTTTTGTTTTGTTTTTTGTTTTGTTTTTTAATTGATTTTTTCAAAAACTTCACCAAATACAAAAACAAGATATTTTAAACTCATTTGAAGCATAGTGTGTATGGATATGATCCACTACACATACATGATGAAATATCTATGTTTTTGACATTAAGCTCTAAACATGGTTTTGGTTAAAAGGCATGAATATAGGAAATTAAAATTTACATATTTTTACCAAAAGAACAAAACGGTATTTTGTCAAACTAAAAAATCTTTTCTAAAATGAAATCTCTTTTATAAAAAAACTAAATCAAGAGAGTGTGTGTGTGTGTGTGTGTGTGTAAATGTACTTGAGCAATCCACCAACTATTCTATCCTTTACATTTTAACTAAAAACAAAATCTTCTAAAACAAACCTAAACACAAGTCTTCATCTTCTTGAAGTCTTCACTTGAAGTCTTCTCATCTTCATGACTTGGTCCAAAACACGATCCAATAGCTCTTGGATCACACCGTGCAAGCTCAAAATCCTTTGTTGAAGCTCCACACCTACTAAGATCTTGATAATGAATCTGTCACTAATTAAACGCAAGATCATTAGTACTATAATTACATGAGTTAATCATCATCAAAACTAGAGTGATGGGCCTTTGGGCCAACAATCTCCCCCTTTTTGATGATGACAAACTCATGAAGTTATATATGGATTAAAGTAAAGCTTCAAAGAAGCTCCCCCTTAACTCATGCTAACAAATAACAAATAAATATGCAATGTATGCTCATAAACATGTATGCAAACCTAGGAGATAAACATGCACTCAAGCATAAAACAAATCAAATTCTTTTCCTATTTGCAAAACAAACATATATGAATAAACAGAAATACTACTCCCCCTTTAGCAAGGAAAACAAATACTTCTCCCCCTTAAGCAGGAAAAATGCATATATCTCAAATACTTCTCCCCCTTTTTGTCAATCATCAACAAGGGGTCAAAGTAAAAATAAAAATTTTCTCCCCCTTTTTGTCATAAACAAAGAGATCATAAGGGGTTAAAACAAAGCAATCAATAAAGGATATATGCGATATACATTCAGGAAGAGGAAGACGCCAAGTTAACTTTCCTACACATATGCATTACATGAAGAAGGGATGACAAGCCCCAATTCACATAACACACATTATGTAATGCATAAGAGGAGATGTGAAGCACCCCCTACACAAGTGTATCACATAAAGAAGAGTTGTCAAGCTCCTCAATACAAGATACACTCAATATGAATCTATATGTAGAAGAGTTGTTAAGCTCTCCTTACATATAGGCAATATAAATCAAAACATTTTAATCTCTCTTATTAAAACAAAATTTTAAAATTTTCTCAATAAAACAAATTTTGAGATATCTTAGAAACTTATATTTTAAGATATCAAGTAAACTCAATCTTAATGGTACCATTGTAAAATAACGAAATCAATTGTAAATAAACATTACAATTTTGATACCAAATTTTAATTTTGATACCAATTTTAAAACACAATGCATAAGCTTATTTTAAAAAATAAGAATTTTCAATTGAAACTGAATTAAGCTCAGCATAAACAAAACTTTGTGCTTAAACATGTAAATGATTTTAACTCAAGCACGAATAACTAATATATATGTATGAAAAGAGAATATTAATAGAAATTGATATATTTGAAATGAAGCATACATATATAGGAAACAAAATATGAGTATATACAAAAAATAGAGTCATATTGATATCAATTGAAAATGTCCAATGATACCAATTGAAACAATAGTAGGGTCATGTGTATATCACAAAAACAAATTGAAAAAGAAATAACTAGTTTAAATTAATTTTTTAAAAAACTAGTTAAAGATCCTTCAAAACATCAAAACATATGTATTTCATGAATACTACTAAATACAAAAAAATTTAAGCACTCATGGTCAATAAAGCTCAAAAATAGTCATGAAACAAATCATGAATAAACAAATAAAGTATGAGTGTTCAAAGATCATGTAGTTAGTATTTTAAAAAAAAAGACAATAAAGCTCAAAGCAAACATGAATATCATTTTTATTAAACAAAAACATGAAAATTCATTTTTCATTTAAAAACAAACTTCTAGGTATATGTATGATTTATCCAAATCTAACAATATGCATACATATCCCAAACATAAAAGAGTCTATTAAATGTGTTTGCATGAAGGCAAGAGACTCACGGGTATATATGTATAATTATTAGATTTGAATTCAAAATACATATACATGAAGTAAAAATAAGAAAATAGGCAAAACATATATAAATGAGAATCATCAAAACTAGTCTATACAAGTGCATATAGTGGGTACAAATGAGCATTAAGTGCAAACATATATGAATCAATGTGTTCTCACTATTTGTAAATGTATAAATACAAGTTTTGATAAAAAAAAACATTTAAACTAGTTTGTACTACATGAAGCACAAAACAAACATGAACATGCTATATGATATTATGAAATAAAGCATGTAAATAAACTAGGAGTTTTAGAAATAGTTACCCAAACCAAGAAACTACTCCAAATCTCAAAACATGGTGGTTGTCCCACCAAACCTCCTTGATAGTGATGCATTCAATATGTGTCCATCAAGTCCATTGCATCCACCATCAAGGTACCGTCTCTCTCACGTTTTGTGAGAGCCCTCACCTACATCAAAAGCACATGGTGGAAGTTTTGGTACCCATTTCTTTTGGGTCTTTGGAGGTTAGCTTTGTAAGGCACCCAAACATTTTTATACTTAGCAAAATTAAAATGATGCAAGTTGTCAAAACAAAATTTTGCTAAATGGCTTTTGCGGCCACAATGTGTACACTTTTACACCTTAGTATGCTTATGTGTATGTGTATGATCGTGGAGTGCAACATAAGCATATGCATGATGATATGCATGAGAATGTGGAGCTTGTTTCTTGAAAACATAGACTCCAATCTAGTGTGGTTAAATGCACATGTGCTCAAAGTAGAGCTTAAACTATTTATTTTTTTTTCAAAACATTAATCTCAATAGTGGTGGCATGTAAAGCATGATAAGATGCAAAATCATTTTTCTTTTTTTTTGAAAATCATTTTCTTTCTCTTTTTCAACAAATTTTCTTTTAAAGAGTTATTTTCTTGCAAAACAAATTCTTTTTGTTTTTCCACCAAAACAATTTGATTTTTCAAAGACATATTCCTTCACATAAATCATTCAATTTAGACATCAAGGAAATATTTTCATTTTTCAAAACCTCATTCTCTTTTTCAATGCATGCGACCATATTTCTAAATGAATCATGTTCTTCTAGCATGCAATCAAATTTCTTCTTCAAATTTTTATTATCTTTCTTAAGCATGTCATATTTTTCTAAGAGTTGTGACAAAAAGAAGCAAGTTCATTATATGACATGTCAATATCTTCAACTACCTCGGATTCGGTAGTTACCTCAAGGGGGTTATCCCCTTGGACCATATAGCACACGTTGGAGGTGTCGGTTCCAACGTTCGAATCGCTCCCGGCATAATATAGATCCTTTCGCCAAGGGAGGTGATGATGTTCCATGCTACAAAAACGAATCAACATTAGAAACCCTAGATAAATAATCATCATTTAGGGTTGACTTTAAAGCATGAAGGCTTTGCATTAGCCACAAAATTCTTGCTATTATTAACATATGAATCATTAGTGGTAGTAAGATAAACATGAATGCCTAGGCCTTGAGGTACAAAGACATCTTAACCTTCCAAGTTTGGATGTTAAGAATGTCAAAGTGGGTGGTGACATGAAATCCATGGTGTGTGTATAAAATAGTGATTAGCCTAAAAATGAGAATCTTTAGCTCTAGGGTTGTTAGACCCAAATCAAGAGCACTTGGCTCTGATACCAATTGTAAATCGCTTAGAGGGGGGGTGAATAGGTGATGGCTAATCTAATGTCACTTAAAGACAAATAATGCGGAATTAAAAACTATAATGACCTAAACTAAAACTATTACACTAAACACCACGTATAACACAAGAGTGTAGCCGAATTCCCCGTGAAGGGCTCTGGACTAACTTCTCAAGATTCCCCTAGATAAGGGTTGAGGTGCCGCGTTGGCTTTCTTGGTTGAATACGAGTGTTAGCAAACAATCCCAAGCAAGTATATCAATATGAGCACACAAGTATATCAAGCATATAAGATGAACACAATAATTGAATGCAAGATATAAACAAGGAGATAGAGAGAGAGAGTGAGCAATCGCAAACACAAGGGATTTGTTTGAAGTTCAAGCACACTTGCTCTATATTCCCCGCCTTCGACACATGAAGGATTTCCACTATGCACGATCCTAATGGATCACTCCTTGGTGCCGCAACACCTACAATCCCTCGGACTCTCTAGTCCCGTACACATCGCAAGCTCACTAGCTCACGAGGCGCACCTCAAACCAAGAGTTCACACACAAACTCTAAACAACGCGAACACACTCGTCCGCCTCCTCAATGTACAAGAAAGAACTTCTTGGTGATCTAAACACTTTGATCACTAATAAACACTCTCACAATAACACTCCTATAGGATGTATAGCAATGGATAGCTCAAGTGTATGTGTGAGAAAAACTAGGATGGAAATGGTGGAGAATACTCAAAGATCACTTTTTAAACACTCTGATAAAACTCCCTTTTGATAGGAAATATTTGCTCTCAATTTTGTGGAGAAAAACCTCTGAAAAGAGTAGGAAAAACTGGCTCTAAAGTCTCCAAAAATCTTGGTGAAAACAATGCCCAAACCCTCAAATTTATAGAGCTAGAAAAACTAGCCGTTGGGGTCTGTCAGGCCTGTCGGTCAACCGGCTGGTCGATCGGCCAACAGTCATATTTCAGACCGTTGAGCCATCGGTCGACCGGTCGGTCGACCGAGACCAAGATACAGAGAGAAAGTCTCTCTGTCCGGTCGACCGGTCAGTCGACCGGGGCCTTCCCAGAGAGCAAAGCTCTCTGGACGGTCGACCGGGTCGGTCGACTGGCCTCCTGCCAGAACTAGGCGTGCACGTCTGTGCACGTCGATCGACCGCCCGGTCGATCGACTTCAGACTTCGGTCGACCGGTCGGTCGACCGCTGAAGCCTGGAAACAATTTTCTGGGAAATAAAAGTTTATCTTTTTGGCTCAAATAAAATCCCATAAAATACAGAAAAATCTACAAAAATAGTTTTGATGTTATACTTTGATAATCAAACATGCTTGCACAAAATCAAGGCATGTTACAAAAGATTTGAACTATTTTGTAATCTTGGAAAATATGGCTCAAAAAAAAAAATGAAAATACAGCTTTTGTTTTGTTTTTTTTGTTTGTTTTTTTAATTGGTTTTCCAAAACTTCACCAAATACAAAAACAAGATATTTTAAACTCATTTGAAGCATAGTGTGAGGATATGATCCACTACACATACATGATGAAATATCTATGTTTTTGACATTAAGCTCTAAACATGGTTTTGGTTTTGTTAAAAGGCATGAATATAGGAAATTCAAATTTACATGTTTTAACCAAAAGAACAAAACGGTATTTTGTCAAACTAAAAAAATCTTTTCTAAAATGAAATCTCTTTTATAAAAACAACTAAATCAAGAGTGTGTGTGTAAATGTACTTGAGCAATCTACCAACTATTGTATCCTTTACATTTTAACTAAAAACAAAATCTTCTAAACAAACCTAGATACAAGTCTTCATCTTCTTGAAGTCTTCACTTGAAGTCTTCTCATCTTCATGACTTGGTCCAAAACACGATCCAATAGCTCTTGGATCACACCGTGCAAGCTCCAAATCCTTTGTTGAAGCTCCACACCTACTAAGATCTTGATAATGAATCTGTCACTAATTAAACGCAAGATCATTAGTACTATAACTACATGAGTTGATCATCATCAAAACTAGAGTGATGGGCCTTTGGGCCAACACTTGTTTCTATTTTTTAAGAACACTTCTTTCATTTTTTGAAGTTTTTCTGAATCATTTTCTTTTTTTTTCTCAACTTGGTTTCTACTACTTCATAACTTCTTCCTTCGCATTCTATTTTTACTGTACATTTTTCATAAGCCAACTATTTTATTTTGTTTTCACATACCATCAACCAACATTCTTTCATTTTTCTTTAAAAAACCTTCTTCGAAACTAAAGAAGAATTTTCAAAAAAAATACAAACCAAACACATGCTTATGTTACTTCCCCTCCTTATGGACACGACTCATTTAGCTTCTTAGCTATAATCATAGTTTCGAGGAAACAGTAGCATCATCTTGAGCACACATTCTACAATCCAAATTGCATGTTTTGTGTGCAGGTTTTCCCTCGAACAAACTTTTGGCGATGTTGCAGGGGAGGGCTGAAGGTTTTTGTTTGTACTAAAGGATTCTTTTCTATTTCTGTGTTCAGGTTCTGGGATCAAGAAATCAGAGCAGTAGAAATATATAAGTGGTCTTGGGCCTTTGCTCTTGAAAGTAAAGACAAAGTACCCCCTTTCGCAAATGCGACTTTTGTCGCGTTTCGTGGCAGTTTGAGTGAACTACTCATCAATATTTTTTGCAGGACTGCTGGCTTGCAAATTTAGCTTTCTGCAAACATTATTTTTCTTTTATACCATCATCAGTATATTGCTAATAAATCAACAGTAAAAAGCTTATTGCAAATTTAAAAATCTGTTTAGACCCTTGCATTTTGAGCACGTGTCTTCACGGTTCATTTAATTACTGTTGAAGAGTGTCTACGTACGCATTGCATATATAATAGGATCAACTTCTTGACTGATTTATCTGCTTTGAGTGCATCTTTTTTTGAATATCTTGTGCACTTGCACAAAATCAGTTTTAAGGCCAACACTCTAAATAAATAAGATAAGGCAAGGAAGTCATTAACCTTTCTTAACTCAAAAATAATCTTCCAAAGCACTCACAGTCCAAGTCTAATTTAAAACTTGATAGATGTTGGCCCCTTGGGACATCTGGACTCAATAGGAGATTGATCGAGGGTGGAACTTGCAAGAACCATACACTTAAGAAATCGGGGGTGTAAGGTTGGAGATTAAGAGGTTAAGTCTCAAAAATACCGTGATTTGGCATAATTAAGGCTCGTTACTTATGCACTGATACCTCCCACTGTATTTTTCCCCTACCTGGTCGATTAGATTATGGTCAGATTCATACAATAACCTCCCTACGTAATCGCCCAGTTAGGAGTCGTCTAGGTCCAGGAATCTTAGACTAGGCTCGGAGATTGCTTTTCTTTTTTTTTTTGGTTATTTTCCTTTTTCATTTGATTATTGTTTGAACGTTGCTTGTAGTGTAACTTTGCATGCAAGTATGGTCAAGTGACCAAGCAAATCACGATTAGTTAGAAAACACTTCGCAAGCACTTACACTACCCGAAGAATCACATCCAATCATGGCCAATCATATTTCACTTTAGGACAAATTCTACCCTATTAGGACATCACTTCCTTCATGCATTTAGTTACCAGAAGTAAATGGTAACAACTTTAAGCTAAAACCATAATTCATAAACACTATTTAGATTCCATGGCATAGAATCGAAGGACGCATACTTCTTCATAGAAAATTTGAATAAGTGTGCTTGATGATGAGAATCCCCCAGCAGGTGAAGATGCAACTAGACTCAGATTCATCCCATTTTCACTTAAGGACCTAGCAAAGAAGTGGCTTATTAGTCTAGCGATTGGTTTAATTTCACTTTGGAACAATTTTGTAAAAATTTTCTTGAAAAAATTTAACCAGTCCATAAGATCGCTCTCTTCTAGAAGAATATCATGCAGTTAGACAGGAGCCTAACGAACCGTTCTGGAAATACTTTGAGCACTTTAAGACCTTACTTGCCTACTGTCCCTATCATGGCGTAGAAAAATGGCGGCAGTGCTAGATTCTCTATGACGGTCTTGATTACCCCACAAAAACTCTTCTTAAAATAATATGCCAAGGAGAATTCTTAAAGAAAGACGAGAATCAAGGATGGGACTTGTATGAAGACTTAGCTGAGAAAATAATCCAGTGAAAATCCTATTCATATAAGTCTAAAATCAGAATCCAACAACTTTCAAAACCGGACTTCACTCAATAGAATCCTTTGTAGCTACAGAAGCCAAAATTACTCATTTGATGTGGAGGCTAGAATTTTAGAAGCTAAGAAGCAATGTACAGTAAATCAAGTCAACCTACCCAAATGTCAAATCAGGTTGCACTT
The DNA here is from genome assembly GCA_038442645.1 of Agave tequilana. NCBI lineage: Eukaryota > Viridiplantae > Streptophyta > Magnoliopsida > Asparagales > Asparagaceae > Agave > Agave tequilana. Next base: position 24,625 of record JAVJIF010026427.1, read on the forward strand.
ATTGCCATGCTTAGAACCATGTCTTCGAAGAGGATCCAGTTTATCTAACTTAACAAATGTTACCAGACAATATGTATGCCATATTTTCCAGACCAAATAACAATCTATACTCCAAAACTTACAATCCAGAATGAAAGAACAACCCAAATTTTTTATAGAGTCAGAAAAGTCATGAGCAGCACAGATCAAATTTTCATAATCAATTTTTAGCTCATAATTATCAATCCAACTTTCACCCAATTTTTGACCCAACTTTCAGTCAAATTTTTAGCCTAACTTCAGTCAAATTTCCAACATCAATTTCTACAACATTCTTTTCCAAATCCTCTTCCAGAGAGAAAAATGACTGATTTAGAAAGAGCATGAAAAACTTGTCCAAAACTCAAGTTTCAATGATGAACAGTCATAATCAGGCCATCAATTGGTTAGAATTTTAGATTAGTCAATTGACTAACTCACTTAGTGAAAGACAAAAAAGGGCATTACCAAGCCACCATTGACTAATCCAAAGATTCTTTCCCAGTCCATGAGGTCCAAGATAACCAACCGAATCAATACAATATTGTTCATGTCTTAAGATCAGGGAAGCAAGTGGACAACCAAGTTTCTTCACCACCAGTTATCACCCAACGAAAATCCAACTCAACTGAAACCTCTACATTTGCAAATTTCAAACCAAACGCTTCAGAGAAGGGAAGAAAAGGAAAAAGAAAAGTCAGTCAGCTGAAGATGTGCATAAGCCAATAGTACTTTCCCAAATAGGTTAAAAAGCAACAAATCTATTGCACATATGGAAATTTTTTTAGAAATATTCAATCAAGTAAAAATCAATGTGTCACTTATTTATGCCATATAATAAGTGCCTTCATATGCAAAGTTTTTGAAATATATGTACACCAGAAAAGAAAAATCAATGTCCCTAAAAAGGTCTTCCTACCTACAAATATCAGTGAAATGTTACCTGGGCCCATTCTTGTTAAATACAAAGAGCTCGGGTGTCCAACGACAGACAACCATCAATAGAGAATTACTTGATTTGGGACCAAGTATCAACTTGCTCCCATTTTTCGTGTATCAACAGCTTAGGTTGGGTGATCTTCATCAACACATGTAACAATTCAATTAGTTGATCGATCAGTGAAAATTCTCAAGGGAGAAATTAATGATGTTCTCATTAAGGTTGGGGAGTTCATCTACTCCATGAATTTTATCATATTTGAAACACAAACCCGTTCTGAATCCAAGATTGCAAACTTCAGTCATTCTAGGACTATTGATCCTTGATACCACAAATGCAATAATAAACTGTAGGAATGGTACAATGCGTTTAATATTTGGAGACACGACCAAAGAGGTAAAATTTTTCATTTGGGAAAACAACCCCGGGACTCTGAAGGCCAAACATTTGAAGTGAATTGATAGAAGGCTTAATGAGTGAACATAAGGAGGAACTGGAATATGAACTTGAATATGAGTTCGAATTGGAATCGGACGACTTCAATCTCGACCAAATTATCAATTCTGCGATAGAATGGGCTACAACTTCAACTCTTTTGAGTCTTGAACTAATAGACTGATCGGTCACATATACTGAATATTTATTGTCACATTCTCATATTTATTATATAATAACTCTACTTTTAATCTTAATTATTGTTTAATTTATATGCAGGCCATTGCTAAAGGAAATGAAAGAGAAATAAGCCCAGAAGCCCATCAAAATTCTGATTTAATTCAGAATTAATTTGAATTGGAAAATCAGGAAGATCATGATAAATTAGAGAGGTTGAAAACCAGTTAAAACAAATTTTAGTTAAGGCTAAAGATTAAAGGCAGTTTCGTCAAATCCAGGAGCTTAAACGGGAATTCCAAAACCAGATAAAATCAAATCACAAAATGTGAAGTTTGTTGGCCCAAAGGCCTTCCACTCTAGTTTTGATGATGATTAACTCATGTAGTATGTTTACTAATAATCTTGTGTTGTTTAAGTTTCAGATCATTAACCAAGATATTAGTTGTGATTAGCTTCAACAAGGTGTTTAGAAGCTTTTCATGATGATTCCAGGGCCAAAGCGTCAAGATCACACATTGCCTAGCCCATGGATGGAGTTTTGGAGCAAGTCTACTTGAAGATGAAGATCGTCAAGAAGACTTAGGTATCCATAGTTTAGATAGTGTGTTTTAGATCCATTTGTAAAGTTTAGTATAGTTGATATGCTCAAGTGCACACAACACACAAAGATTTATGTTTTGGATTTTGGTTTTCATGAATAGTAGATCAAAAAAAGCTTAAATAGTTTTATGTATATTAGATATGTTCTAGATATACATACATGGTTTTAACTTCCTATACAAGCTTATTTTGATGTCCCTATTCATGTGTTGAAAAATCAAGTTTGATAAAAATACAAGTTTTGTTTGATAAAATTTGCAAGACTCAAAAATGAATTGATATGATTAATATATGTCTTGAAATTTTTATCACAAGTTTGTGTTTCCATATAAAATGATAAAACTATTTTTGGTGATTTTTAGAAGTGTTAAAAGATTTTTAGAAAAATATTTTACACTGTTTTTCTGACCCAAATTTCTGTTCCAGGCTTCAATCAGTCGACTAGTCAACCTGACCTAGTCGACTGGGTGAAGTCGGTCGAGGGCCGGTCGACCGACGTGCACAAATCTGTGCACGTTTGGAGGCACTGGGACGGTCGACCGCTCGGGTCGACCGGAGCACTTACAGTGCTCTCTGTTTGTTTCGGTCGACCGGGCCGGTCGACCGCAGTTGCCCAATGGTCATATTTCTGACCGTTGGCGGTCGACCGGGCCGGTCGACCGTTGCCTGTCAGAGCTGCCAACTCAGCTCTAACGGCTAGTTTTCTGATGGGCCTATAAAAGCCCCATCTCTTTGGGTTTTTGGCCAAGGTTTTTAGAGACAAAATTTCCAGACTTTCTCTATTGTTTTAAAAGAGTTTTTAAAAGAGTTTTGAGCCAAAAAGAATTCATCTTATTTGTTTTTAGGTTTTTGGAAAAATCAAAGAAAAGAATATTTTGGGAGATTTGTCTTGGTTTTCATTCTATATCTTTTGCAAGAATTTTCTCAAGTGTTTTTCTTTGTTGCTTGTTTTTCAAACACCTAGTTTCCACACTTGAGCTATCACCTATCCTAATCTATTTAGGATCTTGTTTTTGTGGAAAGAAAAGAGAAAAGAAAGAGAGATTGAGTTTGTGGTTTTTGGAACCACTTGTTGTAAACACCCTTATTCTTGTTGTATCCCTCTTAGGTAGAGGTGATCGGGTGATTGGTTTGCTCCCTCTAGTGAGAGGTGGAGTTTGGTTGTAAACCCTCTTCGGTAGAGGTGTTGGTTGTTGTGGTTGTTTGGCTAAGGGCCTACCCCTCTTGTGTGAGGAGGTGTTTGTTTGAGAGAGGAGTTAGGTACTCCATTGTTGTACAAATCCTTCTCGGTGAAGGTTCCCTCGGTGGGAGTCCTCGGTGGATGGTATAGTGGATTGGAAATCCTACACGGTGGTGTAGGCGGGGATGTAGAGCTAGGGTGCTCGAACCTCGAAATATATCTTTATGTTTGCGTTTGATCCACTTGTCTCTAAACTCTCTCTTTACATTTGTGCAAAGCATTATTCTCATTGCCATATCATACATATCATATATTGCTTGTGTTGCCTTGCATTGTTTCATATTGCTATATCTTATATATGCTTGGTTGTTTGTGTGTGCCTCACTTGTACCTAATCAACAAGAGCTTCACATAGCACCTCAACCCATTCAAGGGGAATCAAGAGGAGTTAGTCCAGAGCCCTTCACGGGGAATTCGGCTACACTTGTTGATTGTACTAAGTGTGTTGCAAAATTTGCATTAGCTTCCGCATTTAGCGCACTTAGTTTTGCATTTAGTTTTAGATTAGCACTAACACCTATTCACCCCCCCTCTAGGTGTTCCCTTTCAATTGGTATCAGAGCCAAGTGCTCTGATTTTGGGTCTAACAACCTAGAGTTAAAGATCCTCATTTTAGGCTAATCTTGTTTGCATTTGCTTGTTTGCACACTCATATAGTTTACCATGGCCTTCATGACCCCACCTATGTTTGACCCTTCCAACATTCATGTTTGAAAAATTAGGATGACCGTTTATTTACAAACCCTAGGTCATAAAGTTTACCTTGCCATTACCAAGGAATCCTTCCTTAGTGATAGCAATCATATAGGGGCCAATGCACAAGCCCTAGAGGCCATTAGAAGCACATTATCTAAAGATTATCTTTTACGTGTTTCTAACATTGATTCCGCCTTTGCAGTGTGGAACAAATTGACAACAACCACCACCACCTCTGAGCTTCAAGTGCAAATTCAAGAAGAGGAATCTAGTGGAGAGTCCGAGTCACAATGCTTCATGGTCCAAGGGAATGACTCCCTTGAGGTACATTCGGAACCCCACTTAGATAATGATGATTGTGCTAGTTCTTCAAATGATTATGTTGATCCCCATGCCTTGAATGAAGAACTATCAATTGTATGTGAAAAATTAATTGAAAAATATAATTTGTTGAAAAAGAAAAGTCTAGAAATTTAAAATGAAAATAAGAGTTTACATTCTAGACTTGATGTTGTTTTGCAAGAGAAAGAGGAGATTGCTAATGAGAGGGATTCATTAAAATCTCAACTTGATCTTGCACTTAAAGAAAATAACTTTTTGAAAAAAAAATGATTGCCATGCTATTTTGAAGAAAAATGAAAACTTATCTTCAAAAATTGATTTTGTTTTAAAAGAGAATGTTGATTTGAAAAATAAAATTATTTCCATTTCAAATGATTTAGATGTGTGTTTAAAGAAAAATGAAGTTTTGAAAAATAAGATTGATGAACATGTTTGCCATGCTAGGGTAGTTTCACCTAGATCACCCCTTGCATGCTCCACTTCTTCTATGATTAAAATGATATAAACATGTTGAAGAAGAAAATGGATTGTTTGGGCTCCACTATGAGCCAATGTGCTAAGAACCATACACGCTTGAAAACCTTGGTTCGTAAGAAACAAGTTCCAACTTTTATGCATGCACACCTTCCACGGCATACACATGCTCCACACGGACACCATCAACACATGTATGCTCATGTGTACACATGTACACATTGTGGCCGAAAAGGCCATCTTACTAAATTTTGCTATGATCGTTTACATGTTGAGAATTTAGCAAAGAAGTTTGTTTGGGTTAGAGAAGGTACTAACCCCCATGGACAAAAAAGATATGGGTACCAAAGACCACCCCTCCTTTGTTTAATGTAGGTGTGGGCTCTCACATGACGTGAGAGTGATGACACCTTGGAGTGGATGCGTTCCGTACTTAAAGGAGATTAAATGGATGCATCACTTTCAAGGGAAGTTTGGTGGAGATGACCACCATGTTTTGGAGACAAGGAGAGTTGCTTCTTCGGTTTTGGTAACAATCATTTACTCCCATTTATTATTTACATGCTTTCATAATTAAAATTTTTTAGCATGATTTGATAGCATGTTTCATTGTCTATGGATTAGTATGTAAATGCCATGATTATTAGATCCTTGACATACATATATAGTATTTGAGACACACATGCTTGTATGAACCCATTCTTAGTGTTCTCACTTTTGTTTAAGCTATAATGTACATCATGAATCTAATACATGTGAATTTACATAATAATCATGTTTTAGTTTTATCATGATGATTTTTTTGTGTTTTGATACTTCATGTGTTGGTTACATGTTTAGATGTTAGTTTTCATTAAGACTAGGTATATATTCGTGCATATAGTGGGACACAAATAAATTTATATATGTTTGGGCTTGAATGCTTATTTGAACCCATTAGATGTGCTAGTATAGTCTAGTTTTGATGATCTATACATTTTAAACTTGTATTCTCATTTTTGAATTTGTCTTGTGATTGTGTGTTTCACTTCATGTATATGTTTGTATTGCCAAACTTTAAGATATACATGTATACCCTTGAGTCATTTGCCTTTCATGCAAATCTATATATGGACTTAATTTGTGTTTAGGGATATGTATGTATACTTATTGTGTTGACAATTCATACATATACCATGAAATGAAATTTGTTTTGATGAAGATTAGTTTTTCTTGATTTTGTGTTTAATTGTTTAACTTCATGTATATGTCTATCTTGTCCAACTATTAGATATACATGTTTATCCTTTTGAGCCACGTGCCTTCATGCATATATAAATTGTGGACTCGTTGTGTTTTGGATATGTATGTATACTTTAGTTTGTATTAGACATACATATACCTTGAAGATTAAATAAGTTTTGATGATTTTCGTGTTTTCAATGTTCAAGGAATAATTGAGCTTAATTGAATATTTCATGATTATGATATTCACACTTTATTTGTACACTCACATTTATTGCTTGCTCATGTTTTGTATTCATGAGTCATATTTATGCCTAATTGAATTAGAGTGTTGATTATCATGTGGATTTCATGTTTCATGAATTTATTTTTAGTTTATTCCTTGCTTGAAGGATTTCGCACCAGTTAACAAGTTTTCATTTTGACTAGTTCGTATTCTTCAATTTGGTAGTGATTTTCAAACAAAACTACATTTTCAAATCTATCTTTGAAAACCCCTACCTTCCATGGGCGGATGGATGGGAGATCATGGTCTTGTATGCTTTAAAATGAAAATCATTTAAAACTTGAACCTTGATTGGGAGGTATTGTAATATGATGTATACACTTGAACTTATTGCTATGTCAATTGGTATCATTGAACTCTTTCAATTGGTATCATTTTGATCTTTTTGTATACTCATATGTTTATTGTGTATGTATATTTTCAATTGGTATCATCTATTGGTGATTGGTACTCATTCTATTTCATAAACATATACTTGTTTTATTTGTGCTTAAGATATAAATTTTTCACAAAATCTTGTTTATGCTAGTGCTTTGATTGTAACTCAATATTGCATATTTTACCTCATTATTCCCATGCATTTAATAAATAAACATGTGATTTTTACTCATCTTCTCTACATATTTGCAGGTACACACTTAATGAAGAGATAGCCCATTAATCACTTTAATTAGCAATAATTAAAGTGATTAAATCAAGATTAAGATAAGCCCCAAGATTTCAAATCAGATTCTAGAGAGATCCGCGCAACAAACGAAGAATCCAGAAGGTCCACGTGGCCAAACAAACTTGTAACAACCCACAACAGAAAGTGGTTGCGCAACGGCCACAGTTAAGCCGCGCCTTGCCGCGCCCTGGCGGCAGATCTGGGGCCGTTGAGCCCCAGATTTTGCGCTAACAGACTGGGTTCTGGATCCTTCTCCTGGGGGCTATAAGTACTTCACTTGGACCTGCGAAAAAGGACTGAACAGAGAAGAGAGAGAGATTAGTGCAAAGATTTGTATTTTGTTAGTTTTTCTTTAGGATTTTTAGCTCTCTATGATCTTCTTCTCCCTAGATTTCATTGCAAGAGAGAGTTGTATGAGAGAGAGAGCTTGTATCATCAAGGAGTGACAACTTGAAGCTATGCAAGGATTGATCCATTCTCTACTTCTCTACTTGAGCTTGATTCTAGTTTGATTGCTTTCTTTACTTGCTTTGTTTACTTTCTTGCAATTTAATTCATGCTTTGTTTTTCTTTGTAATGGCTTGTAGCTAATTCTTTCTCCATGTACTAGCTAACCACTACTCTTGCTAACTACTAACTCATGGGTGATTGCTTTAATTCATCTTGCAAGTTGTATGGTCTTCTCTTCTCCGATGGGTTTTGTTTCATTTCTTGGCAAGTATCTTGTTGTAATTCTCCATATGATTCATGTGTGCCTCATTTAGAGCCTTGTCTTTGAACAAGTGCCTTGATGGAACATGGAGATGGATCACCAATATGCTATTTGATGTACAACTTCTCTATGTCCATTATTGAATGTTGTATGTTCTTCATTTGCATCACTTGAGTGTATCTCTTTGATTCCATTATTGAAAGTCTATCTTGTAGGCCGATGACCATCTATGGAGGCTACAAGACAAGTCCAAGAATGATCCCCATCATCCTAGTGGGAAAGTAATTAGACCAACACGCAAGACAAATCTATGCCGATGAATCAACATGAGGCACGCATTCACTATCACGGAGTTTAGTAAGTTTAGCAAGGTAGCAAGGTTAGCTAGTCATGGTTTTCTTACATTCAAAGTCTTCTTCAAGTTTACTTTCTTTTTAGATTGTTAGTCCAAAGCCAAACTCGATTTTGATTTCTCTCGATTTCCACCATGAACATATCCATCCTTTCTTTCATTTGTTTTTCCATTTTGTTTTTATTCTTTTAAAAGCAAAGAAGAATTCTCGTTTCCTAACTTCACTACCACTCGTCAAAGCTTCCATCGCGAGCTCTCCCTGAGAATCGACTCGGTATAGCCTTATGCTATAACGGAGATAAGAAAGGGTACATCAAATACATTTGCTTAATAATACGACACCTTCTCGTCTCAATCAAATTTTTGGCGCCGTTGCCGGGGAGAGCAACGTTTTTAGGTTAAAGTGAAGTACTAAACGAATCTTCTTCTCTGTTTGCAGGTTACAGGTGAAGAAACAGAAAATCTTGCATTGCAGTGACATACAAGCGGACCTGGGCCTCTGCTCTCGAAAGCAGAGACCAGGATCCCTCTGACTTGCCGCGTTCTGCCGCGCGGGCGCGGCAAGGAGGAGTTGACTTCTAACCATTTTTCTGCAGGGTCTCTGGTTCTGCAAAATACAGCTGCTGATATACCTGAAATCTTGTATTCTTCACCATATACCTGCTAAATTAAAAAACAGTAAAAAGTTGGTTGAAATTGTTAAAAATTGTTTAGACACTTGCATCTCTAGGCACGTGTCTTTTCAATTCTTTACTTTTACTGTTGAAGAGTGCTGGAGACAAGGTACGTTTCGCATTGCATATAGACTAGGAATCATCTCTTGCTTGATTTCATGCTTTGAGTGAATCCTTGTTATATTTCTTGTACACTTGCACCAATTCAATTTTAAGGGCATTACCGATAAATAAGATAAGGTGGGGAGTTCATTACCCTTTCCTTAGCCCAAAAACCACATCCCAGCACTCACAATCCCAAGCTTGTAAATAAAATTTGAATAGACGTTGGCCCTAGGGACATCTCGGACTCATTAGGAGATTATCCTAAGGGGGAAAAGTGTTGGAAATTGACTTTTGTAAAATCAGTGTCTAGGAAAGGGGTTGAGGGCCGAAAGCCCGAAGGTTGCTGGTTACTTAATTAAGGAACGTCTTCGGACGGAAAACCTCCCACCAACCTTACCCTTCCCTGGCTGATTCGCTTATAGTCAAAGTCTACACTAAACCTCCTGTGGACGATCTAAAGTTAGGAGTCGTCTAGGTCCAGGATCCTTATATAGCTGGGATTGATTTTTCTTTTAATGTTTGTTATTTCTTTTTCGCTGGTGTGATCGGTGCGCGTTGTTTGTGGCTTTATATTTGAGAGTGGTTCTGTGATCATCATTCTGCTAGACTTTCTACACTTACACAACCACTTGACACCATGACCAACAACGTCTCACTTCAAGATCGATTTTATCCGATTCGCACCTCCCTTCCTTCATGCATTCTTCTCCCCGAGCCTAATGGAAACAACTTTGAGCTGAAACCGCAATACATTAGTACACTTCCCCGATTCCATGGTCTTGAGTCTGAGGATGCGTACCTCTTTATTCGTGAGTTTGAAGAGGTATGCCAAATGATGCGGATTTCCCAACTGTCTGAGGATGCTGTTAGGTTACGGTTCATACCATTTGCACTTAAGGATTTAGCTAAGAAATGGCTTTATAATCTTCCTGTCAGTTCCATATCTTCTTGGATGATTTTGTTAAGGTCTTTCTTAGGAAATTCTATCCTATCCACAAAACAGCCCTCATGAGAAAGAATATAATGCAATTCAAGTAGGAACAAAATGAACCTTTCTGGAAATATCTTGAGCGTTTCAAAGACCTCTTAGCCCTATGTCCCCATCACGGCATAGAGAAATGGCGTCTCTGCCAGATTATCTATGACGGTTTAGATTACCAAACGAAAACCCTCTTGGAATCCATGTGCCAGGGGGAATTTTTGAAGAAAGATGAACATCAGGGGTGGGATCTCTTTGAAACCCTAGCTGAGAAAACCATTCAGTGGGAATCTTGTCCTAATAAATCCACTCCCACCACTTCCAGAACTGGTACACACTCCATAGAATCCTCTATAGCTGCAGAAACTAAGATCACACAACTGCTGAAGAGGATAGAGCTGCTTGAGTCTAGAGGAAATTCTGTTGTCAACCAGGTCAACCCATTGCCTTTGATTAAACCGGGTTGCACCAACTGTCATGACCTGAGCCATGTCTTTGAGGAGTGTCCATTATATCAGCCCCAATCATGTCAGGAGAACATGAATGCAGCTTTTACCAGACCCAATAATCATCCATACTCCAACACTTACAATTCAGGATGGCAGAACCATCCAAATTCTTTATGGAGTCAGTCTGGTCCTGAGCATCATATGCCACCACTTCCACATCCATACAATGCTCAGTTTCACCCATCCAGTTTTGATCAGAATTCACTGTATGTTCATCCATCTCAAAGTCCACCACAGTCATATCAGTCTTATCAGAATCCACCACCATTCTACCAATCACAATTCCAATCTCCATATCCTCAACATCCACCCCAAAATAATTCCGAAATATCTGAGTTGAAACAAATGCTAGAAACCTTTACAAAGAACCAGCAACAGGAGTTGAATAAAATGAAGGTCCAAATTGGGCAATTGGCTGAGAATCAAAAAAGTTTGTTCCCAAACCAGCCATTGCTAAATCCCAAAGTTGAAAATTCAGGACCCAGTCAATGTCATGCCATTCATACGCTGAGATCTGGTAAACAAGTTGACAATAAGGTTTCTAGTCCACAATCTCATCCGTACCAAAGCCTACATTTCCTGTCCCCATGCAACCAACTTTTGACAAACCATCCTCTAGTTCAGAGCCATCCACATCTCAAGCCAAGGGGAAAGAAAAGGTAGATGAGCAACCTTATAAGCCTAGAGTACCATATCCAAATAGGCTTCTAAATAACAAGTCAAATGCTCACATGGAGAAGATAAAAGAAACATTCAATAAGGTCCAAATCAATGTCCCTCTTCTTGATGCCATACAACAAGTGTCATCATATGCCAAATTCTTGAAGGAAATGTGCACCAAGAAGAGGAAGACCCAAGTTCCTAAAAAAGTCTTCCTAGCATCATCCATCAATGAGTTGCTCACTGGTCCAATTCCTGTTAAGTACAAAGATCCAGGGAGCCCCACCATTTCATGCATCATAGGACAGACTATAATCAATAGGGCACTTCTTGATTTGGGGGCCAGCATTAATCTCCTACCTTTCTCTGTGTACCAACAATTGGGGTTAGGTGATCTCCTCCCGACCCAAATGACCATCCAATTGGCTGATCGCTCTGTTACTAAACCCAAGGGGGTAATTCATGATGTCCTTGTCAAAGTTGGAGAATTCTTTTATCCTGTTGACTTTGTTGTCCTTGAAACAAAACCTGTGTCAAATTCTAATCAAAGGGCACAAATTCCTGTCATTCTGGGACGACCATTCTTGGCTACTGCAAATGCAATCATTAATTGCCGGAATGGATCAATGAGGTTGACTTTTGGTAACATGACACATGAACACAATGTCTTCCACACACAGCCTCACAAAACAAGAGATCAAACATTTGAGGTTAGCTTCATTAGTAACAATTGTGAGGAGGAAGGTGTAGATCCAAAAGATGAGTCACAATCTTGTGATTCTCTTATCCGAGTACCCTTTCAAATGGGGAAAGTTGATTTGGATATTTTCACTTTCAATAAACCAAATCTGACTGTATCTGAACCTCCGATTGATATATCATTTGAAGACTTGTTTGCTGAAGAGATCATGTGTTTAGATGAGTCAACTCGGGGTAAGTTAGCTGATTGTCCACTTCCGGATGTTGATTTGAGTTTTGAAGAATTATATGGAGAGGAGTTAAAATTTCTAGACATTGGAAGTGATGAGAGTCATACTGAAAGTGCTGATAAGGACTTTGTTTGTGAACGATGTGGTGGAATGAGTGTGAATGATAATAACAATCAATTGAATCTAGACAAACCTAACGCTAGAATAATTCAGACCGTTTCCCAATGGAGCTCAAGAAAGAGAACACATTGGAACGATGGGAAACGGGCCAGAGGAAAGCGACCAAAAGCCTAGGTGAGGATTACACTTGTATATATTCCTTGTAAATACTTTTTGCACCTTTTTGTAAATAAAAGTTTCTTACCTCTTACCTATTTCATGCATACATATATCATGATGCATTGAGGACAATGCATGAAATAAGTGTGGGGGAGGGTTTACTAACTTAGAGTTTTTAGATTTTATTTCTTTTACACTTCTTTTAATAAATAAAAATAAAAAATAAAAAATATAAAAATAAAAACTTTTTGAAATAAGAGACAAAGTTTTGTTCTATTTTTAAGAAAATTAAGATGTATCTTAGAAATTAAGAAAGCCTTAATTATGACATCTTAAACCTAGTTGAAATAATAGATCTTGTTTGAGATTATAGGATAAGTAAGTAAAATTGGTGAGATATTCTTATCTTGAATTTTTTGCCTTAGATAAGTATGCACTTCACACTTACACATTTTTTGGGATGGAAACAAAGACCAAAATGCCATAAAAATAAAAAAATAATAAAAAAAAAATATAAATAAAACATCACCTATTAAGCTGGAGAACTATGCCTCAAGAAGCATGGTTATTCACGCCTAACGGTGAAAAACATCACTCATTAAGCTGGAGAATTATGCCTCAAGAAGCATGGTTATTCACGCCTAACGGTGATCAAAAAAATAATCCCCTTTAGTTTTGTGGCCTTTTTCACTCGAGTCCTTTAACCCTAGGGATGTTTTCTCATCTGGTGCCCTAGAACCATCTGGTTTGGGAGTCATCGATTATAGGCTCGCTACATGGGTGAACTAGAAAGCCTAAGAAAACTAAGGGAAGAAAAAGAAAAAAAAAGAAAAAGAAAATAAATATATATAAATAAATGGCTTGATGGTTAGAGTTGAAATCCCAGAAATTTTCACTGAACACGGTGTGCATATTATCTAGGTTTTATGAAAGATAAAATATTCAATCCAATTTTGAATTCTTACCTTAATTAAAGACAAGATCTTGCATGGAAACTAAGTTTAAGGAAGAATGATTATAGGTGGACTTATGACCTAGGATCACTTATATTTTTGCAAAAATAGTTCGTAAACATGTCTCTTATTCAAAATGCGTTTTCAAAATACTAACATTTGTCTTCTTTCTTTATGGATTTTGTGGGTGTAATCCGCTGAAAACCCTCAGGAGACAACACTCCTCCTCTAGGGTAACCTAGAGGTTTAACGGCTTATTGCACACGCTCAGTGCAATCGCGTCACCTGCGAAAGTGGTGTAATAAATTGGTAGTATAGATTTTCTTTTCTTTTCTTTGTTTTGCTCGGGACGAGCAAAAGAATAAGTGTGGGGGTGTGATTGTAACTCAATATTGCCTATTTTACCTCATTATTCCCATGCATTTAATAAATAAACATGTGATTTTTACTCATCTTCTCTACATATTTGCAGGTACACACTTAATGAAGAGATAGCCCATTAATCACTTTAATTAGCAATAATTAAAGTGATTAAATCAAGATTAAGATAAGCCCCAAGATTTCAAATCAGATTCTAGAGAGATCCGCGCAACAAACGAAGAATCCAGAAGGTCCACGTGGCCAAACAAACTTGTAACAACCCACAACAGAAAGTGGTTGCGCAACGGCCACAGTTAAGCCGCGCCTTGCCGCGCCCTGGCGGCAGATCTGGGGCCGTTGAGCCCCAGATTTTGCGCTAACAGACTGGGTTCTGGATCCTTCTCCTGGGGGCTATAAATACTTCACTTGGACCTGCGAAAAAAGGACTGAACAGAGAAGAGAGAGATTAGTGCAAAGATTTGTATTTTGTTAGTTTTTCTTTAGGATTTTTAGCTCTCTATGATCTTCTTCTCCCTAGATTTCATTGCAAGAGAGAGTTGTATGAGAGAGAGAGCTTGTATCATCAAGGAGTGACAACTTGAAGCTATGCAAGGATTGATCCATTCTCTACTTCTCTACTTGAGCTTGATTCTAGTTTGATTGCTTTCTTTACTTGCTTTGTTTACTTTCTTGCAATTTAATTCATGCTTTGTTTTTCTTTTGTAATGGCTTGTAGCTAATTCTTTCTCCATGTACTAGCTAACCACTACTCTTGCTAACTACTAACTGATGGGTGATTGCTTTAATTCATCTTGCAAGTTGTATGGTCTTCTCTTCTCCGATGGGTTTTGTTTCATTTCTTGGCAAGTATCTTGTTGTAATTCTCCATATGATTCATGTGTGCCTCATTTAGAGCCTTGTCTTTGAACAAGTGCCTTGATGGAACATGGAAATGGATCACCAATATGCTATTTGATGTACAACTTCTCTATGTCCATTATTGAATGTTGTATGTTCTTCATTTGCATCACTTGAGTGTATCTCTTTTGATTCCATTATTGAAAGTCTATCTTGTAGGCCGATGACCATCTATGGAGGCTACAAGACAAGTCCAAGAATGATCCCCCATCATCCTAGTGGGAAAGTAATTAGACCAACACGCAAGACAAATCTATGCCGATGAATCAACATGAGGCACGCATTCACTATCACGGAGTTTAGTAAGTTTTAGCAAGGTAGCAAGGTTAGCTAGTCATGGTTTTCTTACATTCAAAGTCTTCTTCAAGTTTACTTTCTTTTTAGATTGTTAGTCCAAAGCCAAACTCGATTTTGATTTCTCTCGATTTCCACCATGAACATATCCATCCTTTCTTTCATTTGTTTTCCATTTTGTTTTTATTCTTTTAAAAGCAAAGAAGAATTCTCGTTTCCTAACTTCACTACCACTCGTCAAAGCTTCCATCGCGAGCTCTCCCTGAGAATCGACTCGGTATAGCCTTATGCTATAGCGGAGATAAGAAAGGGTACATCAAATACATTTGCTTAATAATACGACACCTTTCTCGTCTCAATCATGCTTGAGCTTCAATTTTGTTTCAATTGATTATTTTTAAATTGGTATCAAGCCCATGCATCTTTTTAGTTGGTATTTCATAAAGGGGGAGAAATTTTAATTTTGTCTTTCAATTGGTGATTCTTCAATTGGTATTTGTTTCCCACTCCCTTACTTTATGATTGAAAATTTCATATTGGTATCATATGTTTAATATGAAAATTATTTACAATTGGTATCAAAATTTTGTTTTTTAATTTCAATTGATATCAAGATGTTTCATGTATTTTTGCTTAAAATTGGTATCTAAAAATTTTGTTTTTAAGAAAAATACAAAAGTTTTGATTTGTATTGACTATATGCATATAGATTCATGATGAGTGTATCTTGTATTGAAGAGCTTAACATCTCTTCGTTATGTGGTACACGTGTGTAGGGGGAGCTTCACATCTCCTCTTATGCATTACATAGTGTGTGTTATGTGAATTAGGGCTTAACATCCCTCTTTCATGTAATGCATATGTGTAGGGAAGCTAAATTAGCGTCTTCCTCTTCATGAATGTATGTAGCATATAACATCTATTGATCTTTATTTATTTTCAATTGATATCAAGATGCTTCATTGACATATTTATCTATTGATATCATGTTGTTTATAGTCACCCCTTATTGACCTTGTTTTTGTTTTAGACAAAAGGGGGAGAACATTGTTTTATTGTTTTGATTGACTTAAAAGGGGAGCAAGATTTTTACCCCTCATTTTATTGTTTGGATTGTTTAACCCCTTCTTGATCTTTTTGTTGACAAAAAGGGAGAGAAAAATTTGCTTGATTTGATTTTACTTTGAATCCTTTGTTGATGATTGACAAAAAGGGGGAGAAGTATTTGAGTTTATATGCATGTTTTCATTGCTTAAGGGGGAGAAGTATTTGTCTTCCTTGTTATTTATGCATATATGTTTTTGTATTGCAAATAGGAGAAAAAGATTTTGATTTATGCTTGTTGCATGTTTTATCTCCATACTTGCATACATATTCATGTGTTTCATTTCCATATCTTATTATTTATGTCTATGCATGAGTTAAGGGGGAGCTTCTTTGAAGCTTAACTTTAATCCATGCATATATAACTCCATGAGTTTTGTCATCATCAAAAAGGGGAGATTGTTGGCCCAAAGGCCTTCCACTCTAGTTTTGATGATGATTAACTCATGTAGTTATGTTTACTAATAATCTTGTGTTGTTTAAGTTTCAGATCATTAACCAAGATATTAGTTGGTGATTAGCTTCAACAAGGTGTTTAGAAGCTTTTCATGATGATTCCAGGGCCAAAGCGTCAAGATCACACATTGCCTAGCCCATGGATGGAGATTTGGAGCAAGTCTACTTGAAGATGAAGATCGTCAAGAAGACTTAGGTATCCATAGTTTAGATAGTGTGTTTTAGATCCATTTGTAAAGTTTAGTATAGTTGATATGCTCAAGTGCACACAACACACAAAAGATTTATGTTTTGGATTTTGGTTTTCATGAATAGTAGATCAAAACAAGCTTAAATAGTTTTATGTATATTAGATATGTTCTAGATATACATACATGGTTTTAACTTCCTATACAAGCTTATTTTGATGTCCCTATTCATGTGTTGAAAAATCAAGTTTGATAAAAATACAAGTTTTGTTTTTGATAAAATTTGCAAGACTCAAAAATGAATTGATATGATTAATATATGTCTTGAAATTTTTATCACAAGTTGTGTTTCCATATAAAATGATAAAACTATTTTTGGTGATTTTTAGATGTGTTAAAAGATTTTTAGAAAAATATTTTACACTGTTTTTCTGACCCAGATTTCTGTTCCAGGCTTCAATCAGTCGACTAGTCAACCTGACCTAGTCGACTTGGGTGAAGTCGGTCGACCGGGCCGGTCGACCGACGTGCACAAATCTGTGCACGTTTGGAGGCACTGGGACGGTCGACCGCTCGGGTCGACCGGAGCACTTACAGTGCTCTCTGTTTGTTTCGGTCGACCGGGCCGGTCGACCGCAGTTGCCCAACGGTCATATTTCTGACCGTTGGCGGTCGACCGTTGCCTGTCAGAGCTGCCAGCTCAGCTTTAACGGCTAGTTTTCTGATGGGCCTATAAAACCCCCATCTCTTTGAGTTTTTGGCCAAGGTTTTTAGAGACAAAATTTTCAGACTTTCTCTATTGTTTTAAAAGAGTTTTTAAAAGAGTTTTGAGCCAAAAAGAATTCATCTTATTTGTTTTTAGGTTTTTGGAAAAATCAAAGAAAAGAATATTTTGGGAGATTTGTCTTGGTTTTCATTCTATATCTTTTGCAAGAATTTTCCCATGTGTTTTTCTTTGTTGCTTGTTTTTCAAACACCTAGTTTCCACACTTGAGCTATCACCTATCCTAATCTATTTAGGATCTTGTTTTTGTGGAAAAGAAAAGAGAAAAGAAAGAGAGATTGAGTTTGTGGTTTTTGGAACCACTTGTTGTAAACACCCTTATTCTTGTTGTATCCCTCTTAGGTAGAGGTGATTGGGTGATTGGTTTGCTCCCTCTAGTGAGAGGTGGAGTTTGGTTGTAAACCCTCTTCGGTAGTGGTGTTGGTTGTTGTGGTTGTTTGGCTAAGGGCCTACCCCTCTTGTGTGAGGAGGTGTTTGTCTGAGAGAGGAGTTAGGTACTCCATTGTTGTACAAATCCTTCTCGGTGAAGGTTCCCTCGGTGGGAGTCCTCGGTGGACGGTATAGTGGATTGGAAATCCTACACGGTGATGTAGGCGGGGATGTAGAGCAAGGGTGCTCGAACCTCGAAACATATCTTTGTGTTTGCGTTTGATCCACTTGTCTCTAAACTCTCTCTCTTTACATTTGTGCAAAGCATTATTCTCATTGCCATATCATACATATCATATATTGCTTGTGTTGTCTTGCATTGTTTCATATTGCTATATCTTGTATATGCTTGGTTGTTTGTGTGTGCCTCACTTGTACCTAATCAACAAGAGCTTCACATAGCACCTCAACCCATTCAAGGGGAATCAAGAGGAGTTAGTCCAGAGCCCTTCACGGGAAATTCGGCTACACTTGTTGATTGTGCTAAGTGTGTTGCAAAATTTGCATTAGCTTCCACATTTAGCGCACTTAGTTTTGCATTTAGTTTTAGATTAGCACTAACACCTATTCACCCCCTCTAGGTGTTCCCTTTCAAAGTTGTACCCCCCGGGTGTGGCCACCTGGCACACCCAAGCTGCAGAAATGAGGCCAAAGTCGTATTTTCACGGCTTTGATGTGTTGGCCCAAAGGCCTTCCACCCTAGTTTTGATGATGATTAACTCATGTAGTTATGTTTTACTAATAATCTTATGTTTTTAGTCTCAGATCTTATAACAAGATATTAGTTGGTGATTGCTTCCAAAAGAGGTGTTTTAGAAGCTTTCACATGGTGTTTCCAGGGCTCAAGCTTCAAGATCATACATTGCCTAGCTCATGGATGGGGTTTTGGATCGGGTCTACTTGAAGATGGAGATCGTCAAGAAGACTTAGGTATCCATAGTTTAGATAGTGTGTTTAGATCCATTTGTAAAGCTTAGTATAGTTGATATGCTCAAGTGCACAAACACACACGTTTTATGTTTTGTTTTTTTTTTTTGGTTTTCATGAATAGTTGATCAAAACAAGTTTAATTGATATATGTATAGTTGTTTCATTCTATACATACAGGCTTAACTTTTAAACAAACTTATTTTGACTTTCCTATTCATGTATTGAAAAATCCAAGTTTGATAAAATACAAGTTTTGATTTTTGATAAAAATGTTAAGAAACAAAAATGGTTTCATATGCTTGATATTTGAGTAGAAATGTTTATCACTAGTTTACATATCAATGCAATATGATAAAAACATTTTTTGGATTTTTATAAGTTATTAAAAGAATTTTCAAAATATTTTTTAAACCAGATTTAGACCCAGATTTGTCTGTCAGGCCAGGCCGGTCGACCGAGTGATCGACCCGAACCATAGGCCGGTCGGCCGACGTGCACAGAACCGTGCACGTCTGGCACACAGTGGGACGGCCGACCGGGTGGTCAACCGTAACTGAGAGCAGTGCTCTCTGTTTATTTCGGTCGGCCGGGCGGTCGACCGGTTTGCTCCAACGGTCGGATTTTTTACCGTTGGCGGTCAACCGGCCGGTCGACCGGAAGCCTGTCAGGCTGACAGATCAGCCTAACGGCTAGTTTCTGGTTTGGCCTATATAAACCCCATTTCTCTAGGGTTTTGGCTAAGATTTTTAGAGCTGATTTTTCCCCATTCTCTGGTTTTAAAAACAAGTTTTTAAAAGAGTTTAAAGTGCCAAAATGCTTCATTTATTTTGTTTTAAGTGTTTTGTTTATTTAAAAGAAATTAGGTTTTGGGAATTGTTTTTGAGCTAGAATTTCTAAATCATTTTTGGAGTTTTCCCAAGAGTATTTCTTTGATCAAAACACTTAGTTTTCCACTTGAGCTATATCTTCTATCCTAATCTATTAGGATCTTGTTTTGTGGAAAAGAGAAAGAGAGATTGTTGTGGTTGAAAGAACCACTTGTTGTAAACCCTCCTTGTATTTGTGTATTCCTCTTTGGTAGAGGTTGATCGGAGTAGTGTTTGGATCCCTCTTTGGTAGAGATGATTGTGTTTGTTGGCTACGGGCCTTATCCCTCTTCGGTAGAGGTAGGTTGTGGTTGTAATTGCCTCGGTGGCATTGTAAGTTGAGAGAGGAGTTCGGTACTCCTTAGTTGATTGGAAATCCTTCACGGTGATGAAGGCGGGGATGTAGAGCTAGGGGCTCGAACCTCGAAACATATCTTGGCCTTTGCGTTTGATCCATTGTCTCTCAACTCTATCTCTTTACATTTGTGCAAAGCATCATTCATTCATTCATATTCATATTGCTTGTGTTGCCTTGCATACATTCATATTGCTATATCTCTTATATGCTTGGATTGTTTGTGTGTGCCTCACTTATACTTAACCAATAAGAGCTTCACATAGCACCTCAACCCATTTCAAGGGGAATCAAGATGAGTTAGTCCAGAGCCCTTCACGGGGAATTCGGCTACACTTGTTGTGTTGTATTTAAGTGTGTTACAATATTAGTTTTAAGCTTCCGCATTTAGAGCATTTAGCGTCTAGATTAGCATTTACACCTATTCACCCCCCCTCTAGGTGTGCTTTCAATTGGTATCAGAGCCAACGCTCCTGATACTTAGGCTTAACATCCTAGGAGTGAGATCCATTTGTTTGCTAATCTCTTGTTTGCATTTTGCATTTGCTTGTTTGCACACATTTAGTTTACCATGGACTTCATGACCCCACCTATGTATGGTGCTTCCAACATTCTTGTTTGGAAGACTAGGATGTCCATTTACCTACAAACCCTAGGCTTACATGTTTTCCTTGCGGCTACCAAGAAATGCTATCTTGGCAATTGCATTCATATAGGGGCCAATGCACAAGCCCTTGAGGCTATCAGAAGCACTTTAAATAAAGAATATCTTTTTCTTGCTTCTATCTTTGATTCCGCATTTGCAGTGTGGAACATGTTGACAACCACCACCACCTTCAAGCTTCAATTGCCAATCCAACCAGAGGAGTCTAGTGAAGAATCCGAGTCTCAATGCTTTATGGTCCAAGGGAATGACTCCCTTGAGGTACAATCGGAATCTAAACTAGATAGTGATAATGATTGTGCTAGTTCTTCTTGTGATGACAATTTTTATGCCCATACTTTAAATGAAGAATTATCAATTGTTTGTGAAAAACTAATTGAAAAATATAAGGTTTTAAAAAAGAAAAGTCTAGAAATTGAAAAACAAAATAAAAGTTTACATTCTAGACTTAACAAGGTTTTGCAAGAGAAGGTTGAGGTCTATAATGAAAGAGATTCATTGAGAACTCAACTAGACCTTGTTCTAAAAGAAAATGATCTTTTAAAATCTAAAAATGATTGTGAAACTCTTTTAAAGAAAAATGAAAATTTGTCTTCAAAAGTAGATTTTGTTTTAAAAGAAAATGTTAATTTGAAAAATAAAATAATTTCTATTTCAAATGATTTAGATGTTTGTTTAAAGAAAAATGATGTTTTGAAAAATAAAATTGATTCACATGTTTGCCATGCTAGGTTAGTATCACACACACCTCCTATTGCATGTGCCACCTCTTCTTTAATTGATAATGATATATCCATACTTAAGAAGAAGGTTGATTGTTTGGGCTCCACTATGAGCCAATGTGCCATGAACCACACACCCTTGGAATCCTTGGTTCGAAAGAAGCAAGTTCCATCTTCTCATGCACACCCTCCACAGCATACACATGCTACCCACGGTCACCACCAACACATGTATGCTCATGTGTACACTTGTACACATTGTGGACGTATGGGCCACCTTACTAAATTTTGCTTTGATAGATTACATAATATAAATTTAGCAAAGAAATTTGTTTGGGTTAGGAATGGTACTAACCCCCATGGACCCAAGAAGATATGGGTACCAAAGACCACCCCTCTTTTATTTGATGTAGGTGTGAGCTCTCACATGACGTGAGAATAGCGGTACCTTGGAGTGGATGCGTTCCGAGCTTCGTGGAGATCAATTGGATGCATCACTTTCAAAGGAAGTTTGGTGGGACAACCACCATGTTTTGGAGGTTTGGAGTTGGTAACGATCTCTAAACTCCCATTTTATTTATGCTCATGCTTGTTCATTCATGATATTTTTAGCATGATCATGTTTTAGTTGTTTATGTGCTTCTTATGGTAAAAACATGATTAGATGTAGTATTTGTTAAAACTTGTATTTATACATGTACAAATAGTGAGCTACATTTGTTTTATATATAATTGCACTTCATGCTCATTTGTACTCACTATATGCATATGTATAGACTAGTCTTGATGATTCTCATTTATACATGCTTTGCCAATTTTTTATGCTTTACTTCATGTATATGAAATCACCTAGAGGGGGGTGAATAGGTGATGGCTATAAGTAAATGGTCACAAATGCGGAATTTAAAAATTAACCAACACAATAAGCTCAAATGAAAGACTTGCAATAAATGAAGCAATCAACAGTGCAAGAATAAGGAGTTTAGAGTTTAGAGATATTTGAGCAAACGCAAACACGCAGATATGTTTCCGAGGTTCGAGCCACGCTCTACGTCCCCGCCATCACACTTGAAGGATTTCCACTATTGAAGATCCCACTGGATCACCAATACAAGGACACACTTGTCCCGTCTCTCGTGATGCCGCAACACCACCTTGAGCACACTAGCTCGCCTTGAGGCCGATGCCTCTACAACTTCACTCAAAAGAAGATTGATCACACTTGATAACAAATACGCTCACTTGCACAATCCTAGAACCAAAATGTAGATGTGGAATTATGGGATTGTGTAGTGCAAAAGCTAGAGAGAAGTAGAGGTAAAGACTTCAAGTAGGTGTCTAAAACTTTAGGGCTTTTGGAGAGAAAATCTTTTGTAAAAGGAAGCCTTTGAAAACTTGTAAATCTTTTGAAAATGATGTGTATATTCTTCTAAAATCGTTGTTATATCAATATGAAGTGGCCTCCTATTTATAGGGGCCAAAAACTACACCATAGATCCGTTGGGATCAAAAAACAAAAAAGAATCTGTCAGAAAAACTAGCTGTTGGAATCTGTCAGAGATTCTGGCAGCTATCGGTCGACCGGTCGGTCGACCGCCAACGGTCGAAAATATGACCGTTGGGGGACTTCGATCGACCTCCCGGTCGACCCAATTTAACCGAGAGCACTGCAGAGTGCTCGGTCGACCGGGTCGGTCGACTGATACGCACATGCACAGAATGTGCGCATCGGTCGACCGTACGGTCGACCGGATGCTGTCAGTTCTGAAAAATCAGAACTGCCAGAATCCAGAAATCTTGGTTTTTGGGTATAGGTCTAAGATATAAAGTTTTGGATCTTGTAAACACTAGAGTGTGAGCACATGTCACTACTCTAATAGGTTAAAACATTTTGATAGAAATTCATTTGATAAAAACTTGTTTTTCCAAATATTATTTTTCCAAAACTTAGAGTTTCTAAAACTTATTTCCAAAAACATGTTTATCTTTAACTCTAACTTGGAAATAAAATTTTGAAACTTATTTTGAAGTCTAGAACCAATATAAAAAGTGTGTGTAAGTGTAAATCCCATAACTCTACTTCTATCATCTAGGTTTTGACAAAAAGATCTAAAATAACAAAAATACAAATACAAATCTTGATGTTCTTCATAAACTTGATCTTTGGCTTGGTCTTCTCTTTAACATCTTGTTCCCAGAGCATCCTATTGTGCTTGGCTTGGGAATGCAAATTTTGGCGAACTCCAAACGTGTGAGTCTTATTTGCGGAGCCGTCAAAAACGACCTTTTAACCTGAAATTCTTGTAAACAAAAACTTGTTAAATACATAACTAGATATGTTTTGTTATCATCAAAATATCCACTAAGATATAGGGCTAATGGCCTTTGGACCAACAATCTCCCCCTTTTGATGATGACAAAACATATTTAGTTATCACAAATATTTTGGGTAGAGTCTTCAAATGAAGCTCCCCCTCAACACATGCATATACTAAAAAATCATACTCAGGCATAGTATCATACTCAGGCATAGTAAAGATCACCATATTTTCATGCCAACAAAAAATTACTCATGTCATAGAACAAATACTCATGTCATAGAACAAATACTCATGTCATAAATAACAGAGATACATAAAAAGAAAAGCAACATGTCCACAAAGCATAATAGAAACTACATGTAGAAATAAATACATGTCCACGTCACACAAAGTATGTCCAATACAAAACACAAAATATGTCCAATCACAAAATAACTCTCCCACTAACTAACTCTCCCCCTTTTGACATCATCAAAAGGGGAGGTCACTCCTCAGCAGCATCGTCATCGTCATCGTCATCCTCCTCATCGTCATCGTCCTCAGAAGAGTTCCCTGCAGGAGTACCCTCAGCCATCGTCGTATCACCAGCAGCAGTGTCCTCAGCCATCTTCGTATCACCAGCAGCAGTGTCCTCAGCCATCTTCTCATCACCATCATCGTCTTCCTCCGAAGAAGAAGAAGAAGAAGAAGCTACCTCCTCGGGATCAATGCCGAGCACCTTCGACCGAGGTGGGGGAACTGAAGAAGGAGCTCTGGTAGGAAATGGAGGACCGGTGGAGGGAAGGGGACGAGCAATGGTAGTGGGATCAGGAGTAAACATATCGAATTTCGTAAAGAGCGCCTCAAATTGTGTATCCATGAATCTCATGGAGTCAGCAAAATAGGACATGTCGTTACGAATTCCTCGGATCTGAGAGTTCAACTCCTCACGGGAAGCGGCCTCTTGTTTGAGACGGGCGTCCATCTCCGTACGAAAAGCTGCCTCTTGCTGGAAACGGGCGTCCATCTCCGCACGAAAAGCTGCCTCTCGCTGCTCAATCCAGGACTGGTGTGCCTCGAACTTAGAGCGGACCTCAGAGGACATAAGAGCCTGAAGGTCAGGAGGTAAAACTGGGGCAGAAGCAGATGAAGTGCCTGGGGCCGAAGATGACCCTGGGGCAGATGAACCTGAGACAGCTGGAGGAGCAGGAGGTTGCTCAAGAGCGTGTCTACGCAACTGGGCTTCCATCCTCTTCAAAAGAGAGCCGTCAATATCTACTGTAGGCTCATCGGAATCGATAGAGGAAAGATCAAAATCTAGAGCTTTAAGGATATGGGTAATCACCATGCCATAGGGCATGGTCCTACCGGACAGACGGATCTGGTCAGAAGCCATATGTGAAGCTATGAGACGGGGAAAATTTATTCTAATGCCTTGCAGAAGGCAATAGATGATTAAGGGCACAGGACCCCTAGCATGGTTGTATTCACCAGATTTGGGGACAATGTTGAAGAAAATGATTTTGGCCAGAACTTGAGAAGTAAGGGTGTATCTACTCACAACTTCATTCCTAACCAAACCGGGGTTATTATCCCCGTGAATCAATGTGGATGCGGTGAGGGAAGACTCACCCTCCGGAAACTCAAAGTCAAGAAGATCAAAGGTGTACACATCAGCACCACCAGTGGGTAGTTGAAGGATATCAGCAAATTGACTGATGCTAATGTTAATATCCCTACCTAGAACTCTAGTAGAGATACGGTTTCCATCAAAAGAAAAATTGGTATAGAAGTAGGGCACAAGAGGGGTATAGACTTGTTCTCGAATGGTTAAGAACTCGTCTAAGGAATTGTTATGCAAGATGCGGGGGATGTCCAGGTGCTCAAAATCTTGAATGACAACAAATCTCCCCGAATTGATATTTCTTTTGGAAAGGTGGATGAACCGATTTTCAGCAGTTTCATTGATAAAAAGTTTCTTGGGTTTGGGTGTAGATGAAGTGGGTTTAGCAATAGCTTTCCCCTTCTCAGTCCTAGTTCTCTTTGACATTTTCGAGTAAAACTAGGATTTTTAGGTCAAAACAAGTTAGGGCACGATCTAGAAAGTTTTAGCAACCTAAAATCTTGACAAAAGATAGTAGATCTAGAAGCTAGAAGTGAAGAACAAGGAGAAAAATCAAATTTTTACCTTAACTGTGAAGGATGAAACCCTAGAACAGAGAAAGCCGAATTTCTTCGAATCTAGCGGATGGATGTACCTGAAATTGAAGATCCGGCACTAGAAGTAGGAAATACAAGTGGGTTTTTAATTGATTTGAAATCGGATGAGAGATTGGAGAGGTGGAAAAATTTGGAGAGGAGAAACGTCGGGTTCTGTCGCCAGCGAGTGAGGAGAGAGAGAGAAAAAAGTCAAATAAATAGCCAATCTGGACCTGATTACGATGCCCGGTCGACCGGTCGGTCGACCCAGAAAACCCGAGAGCTCTGTAATCTCAGAGCGGTCGACCGGTCGGTCGACTCGAACAACCCGAGAGTTCTGCAGACTTACAGCGGTCGACCGGGACCTATTTTCGGTCAACCGATAAAAGAACAGAAATAAAGTTAATTTATTTCAAGCAAAGTCGGTCGACCGCAGCTAGCGTCGGTCGACCGTCTTTGCCTGAAAGGCAGTCTGAAGCAGCAGCCCAAAAAAAATTTTTAGAAAAAGGGAATTTAATAAATGTAAGTATGATATATTTAACATACAGGATCAAACATATGTTTTAGTCTTGATTAAGTTAACATTTCATCCAAAATTACATATAATCCTTTTTATTTTATTTTTTTTCATATTTTAGACAAAGTTTTAGAGATGTTGAAGCCGAATACCCAGTGACGGGTTCTGAACTTCATCCTCTTGATTCCTCTGGATATGAGTTGAGGTGCGCAATTGCCATCTCTAAGGTATTTGCTTTAAATATGAAATCTTACAAAATTTATTTTTAATTTTGAAATAAAAGGTGTATCGGTATATCATCAAAATTGTACATGTGGACATATAGTAATATAAAAGACATAAAATTACAATAAGCATGGTATGTACACAATTATGATAGAGATGTATATTTAACATGTATCATTGTAGCATAAAAGTAAACTAACAATTCTATGCAATTGTATACATACACAAAAATCAAAAACTTTTAAATGGAGAAGTTACCGAACATGGGCAATCTCCAAAATTAAGTGCCTCCATGATAGCGATGCAAACTTGATTTGTTCTTTTAGCTTTGTTGCATCCACCACCCGGGCACCGTTTCCCCCTAAGTCTTGGAGGAAGTAGATCTACCTGTTTCACCTAAAATTGGTGGGTCTTTTGGTACCCAAATTTTCTTGGGTCCTATCGGGTTAGTACCTGGGCGAACCCAAACATGTTTATTATGTATGTTATTTTTAACAAAACAAAACTTTTCTAAATGGCCTTTGCGGCCACAATGCGTGCATACATAAATTTGCCACTACCATACATATGAGCATGCCTATGTGTGTGTGCATGTTTTCGTGCATGTGTATGATGTGTATGTTTCCCTTGGGTTACTCCCTTAGGAAATCTAGATGCAATCTTCTTCAAATCAAAAGCATAAGTTTTAAGTGTAGATTTTAAAACTTCAACACGTTTTGAATCTCTACAAATTCATTTTTATTACAAGAAATCATGGGGGTTTTTCCTTTATTAGTCAACTTATATTTATCAAAATCACTTTTCAATTTTTCAAAAGCATTGGATAAAATATTTTTCTCATTAACTACTACTTCAAATTTATTCTTCAAAACTTCATTTTCCTTTTTCAATTTCTTATTATGAGATTGTAAAATCTCATATCTATGTTGTAATTCCTCAAAGAAATGTGCAAGTTCATCCATGGTTAGATCATCATCTTCTAAAGTGTTTTCAAGGGTTACCTTAGAAGTATCCTCACCTTGTGCCATGAAGCACATGTTAGCGGCGTCGTGCTCCTCTTCGGATTCCGACTCCGAGTCATCCCATGTTGCTACCATAGCCTTCTTCTTCCTTGGTACATGCTTTGAGGTAGTCGCTTGGAGAGCGGGGCAATCCGCTATGAGATGTCCGATCTTCTTGCAATGGAAGCAAGGACCGGGTTCTTCTCTCTTCTTTTTGAATCTTCCTTGAGGTTTCCCTCTTCGGAAGTTGCTTTGCCTCCCTTTCCTATAAAACATTTTGCCTACCTTCCGGATAAGCATGGCAAAGTCCTCATCGCAATCCTCCGATGAGTCGTCCTCTTCAATAGTGGTTGGAGTGGCTTTGAAGGCGATTGTTTTCTTCTGGGTGCCTCCCTTTCTTCTCTTACCTTCATCTCCATCTCATGGGTTTTGAGATTACCAATGAAGCCGGAGAAGTCCATCTCCTCTTTGTCGTTTAGCTCCTTGAGAGTTGTAGCCTTGACTTCCCAAGCTTTGGGAAGAGCCCGAATGACCTTGCGAATCTTTTGGTCATTGTCGATCTTGTCTCCTAAAGAAGATAAAGCGTTAGTGATCTTAGTAAAACGAGTGAGCATGTCATCAATGCTCTCATTTTCAAACATATAAAAGTTCTCATATTGAGAACGTAGCAAGTCAATCTTGGCTCTTTTGACTTGTGACGTTCCCTCATGAGTCACAATTAGAATGTTTCAAACCTCAAATGCGGATTTATAATTTATGATGCGTGACAAATCATCCTCATTTAATGCTTGGGTTAATGCATATTGGGCTCTAGCATTAGCTTCATAATCCTTGGAGGTGTCCTCGGACCATGAGCTCTCATCGGTGGTAGGTTCAATGAAATCTTTGGTTATGGCCCTTGCTACTCTAACTCCTAGGGACTTAAGGAATAGGTTCATTTTGACCTTCTAAATAGGAAAGTTAAAACCATCAAACTTGGGTGGGGACTTGATGCTAGAAAAGTCGAGTGAAGCCATGAATGCACAATAAGTATGAATATAACAAATGAATGCAACAAATGAATATAGCCAAATAAGGATCTCCCTAAGGTTGTTAGACCAAAAATGTAGGGTTAGGCTCTGATACCAATTGAAATCACCTAGAGGGGGGGTGAATAGGTGATGGCTATATGTAAATGGTCACAAATGCGAAATTTAAAAATTAACCAACACAATAAGCTCAAATGAAAGACTTGCAATAAATGAAGCAATCAATAGTGGAAGAATTAAGGAGTTTAGAGTTTAGAGATATTTGAGCAAACGCAAACACGCAGATATATTTCCGAGGTTCGAGCCACGCTCTACGTTCCCGCCTTCACACTTGAAGGATTTCCACTATTGAAGATCCCACTGGATCACCAATACAAGGACACATTGTCCCGTCTCTCGTGATGCCGCAACACCACCTTGAGCACACTAGCTCGCCTTGAGGCCGATGCCTCTACAACTTCACTCAAAAGAAGATTGATCACACTTGATCACAAATACGCTCACTTGCACAATCCTAGAACCAAAATGTAGATGTGGAATTATGAGATTGTGTAGTGCAAAAGCTAGAGAGAAGTAGAGGTAAAGACTTCAAGTAGGTGTCTAAAACTTTAGGGCTTTTGGAGAGAAAATCTTTTGTAAAAGGAAGCCTTTTGAAAACTTGTAAATCTTTTGAAAATGATGTGTATATTCTTCTAAAATCGTTGTTATATCAATATGAAGTGGCCTCCTATTTATAGGGGCCAAAAACTACACCATAGATCCGTTGGGATCAAAAAACAAAAAAGAATCTGTCAGAAAAACTAGCTGTTGGAATCTGTCAGAGATTCTGACAGCTATCGGTCGACCGGTCAGTCGACCGCCAACGGTCGAAAATATGACCGTTGGGGGACTTCGGTCGACCGCCCGGTCGACCCAATTTAACCGAGAGCACTGCAGAGTGCTCGGTCGACCGGGTCGGTCGGCTGATACGCACATGCACAGAATGTGCGCATCGGTCGACCGTACGGTCGACCGGATGCTGTCAGTTCTGAAAAATCAGAACTGCCAGAATCCAGAAATCTTGATTTTTGGGTATAGGTCTAAGATATAAAGTTTTGGATCTTGTAAACACTAGAGTGTGAGCACATGTCACTACTCTAATAGGTTAAAACATTTTGATAGAAATTCATTTGATAAAAACTTGTTTTTCCAAATATTATTTTTCCAAAACTTAGAGTTTCTAAAACTTATTTTCAAAAACATGTTTATCTTTAACTCTAACTTGGAAATAAAATTTTGAAACTTATTTTGAAGTCTAGAACCAATATAAAAAGTGTGTGTAAGTGTAAATCCCATAACTCTACTTCTATCATCTAGGTTTTGACAAAAAGATCTAAAATAACAAAAATACAAATACAAATCTTGATGTTCTTCATAAACTTGATCTTTGGCTTGGTCTTCTCTTTAACATCTTGTTCCCAGAGCATCCTATTGTGCTTGGCTTGGGAATGCAAATTTTGGCAAACTCCAAACGTGTGAGTCTTATTTGCGGAGCCGTCAAAAATGACCTTTTAACTTGAAATTCTTGTAAACAAAAACTTGTTAAATACATAACTAGATATGTTTTGTTATCATCAAAATATCCACTAAGATATAGGGCTAATGGCCTTTGGACCAACAGTATATGTATTTTGAATTCAAAACTAATAAATATACATGTATACCCGTGAGTCTCTTGCCTTCATGCAAATACATTTGATAGACTCTTTTATGTTTGGGATATGTATGTGTATTGTTAGTTTTGGATAAATCATACATATACCATGAAGATTAGTGTTTTAAGAAAAATGATTTTGATGTGTTTGATATTCATGTTTCATTTGAGCTTCAATGACTAGTTTCATAAAAATGCCATTTACATGATCTTTCAACACTCACATTTTCCTTTATTATTCATGACTTAGATTCATGATCATTTTGAGCTTTATAGACCTTGAGTGATTGAATCTTTATGTATTTAGTTATGTTTTATGAAAAACATATGATTTGATGTATTTGAAGGATCTTTAACTAGTTCTTTTTAAAATCAATTTATACTAGTTAATTATTCTTAAATTAGCTTATGAGATACACACCTTCTATGAATAAAATCTTTTATATTCTCAACATCTGTTTTAATTATGATGCTTCATGATGGGAATATTAGTTCAAATGTTAGTTTTCATTAAGACTAGGATTTATACTTGTACATAGAGTGGGCCACAAATAAATCTATATATGTTTGGGCTTGAATGCTTATTTGTTCCCATTAGATGTGCTAGTATAGTCTAGTTTTGATGATTCATGCATTCTAAACTTGTATTCCCATTTTTGGATTTATTTTATGATTGTGTGTTTCAATTCATGTATATGTCTATTTTTCCAAACTTTAAGATATACATGTATACCCCTTGAGTCATTTGCTTTTCATGCAAATCTTTATTTATGGACTCAATTGTGTGTATGTATGCTTCTTGTGTCGTCAAAACATACATATACCTTGAAATGTATATTTTTATTAAAATTTAGATTTTTATATTTTTCAAGAAATAATTGAGCTTAATTGTATACTTTCAATTGGTATTAATATATATATATATATATATATATATATATATATATATATATATATATATATATATATATATATATATATATTAGATTTTCATGTTTCAAGGAATTTTGAGCTTAATTGCATATCTTCATAATGCCATGTTACACATTATACTTGTACACTCACCATCTTTTAAATATTTCTCATAAGTATGTTTTCATGAGTATATATGGACTTCATTGAATATTGAGTGTTTTTTAAGTGCAATGTGATTTACATGTGTTTTATGAAAATTATCTTTAGTTTATTCCTTACTTGAAGGATTTCGTACTAGTTAACAAAATTTTTCATTTTAACTAGTTTGTATTCTTTGTTTTTGATATGAGTTATACCTTGTTATGATTATTGTCTCAATTGGTATCTTTGAACTCTTTCAATTGGTATCAATTTTGATCCTCTTGTATACTCATATATTTGTATGTATGTATGCTTTCATTTCAATGGTATCAATTTCAATTGGTATCTAATTTCTCATACATATATGTTTTGTTTGTGCCTACTATATTCATATATCTTAGAGCACAAATTTTGTTTTTGCTAAGCTTGAATTATCGTTAGTTTTTCAATTGGTATTCTTAAAACAAGCTTATGCATGTGTTTAGTTGATATTTCATAAAGGGGGAGAAAATTCAATTTTCTTATTTCAATTGGTATTTGTTTTCCCACTCCCTTTGCTTTATGATAGAAAATAATAATTTTAAATTGATATCAAGATGCTACTTTGTCATATCTTTTTCATTGGTATCTTATTGATCGTAACCCCTTATTGATATGTTTTTGTTTTAGACAAAAGGGGAGAAAAATTTATTATTTTTGATTTAGCTTTAACCCCTTTATTGATGATTGACAAAAAGGGGGAGAAAGATTTTGAGTTTTATATATGCATATTTGTGTTTTTGCATATATATTAAGTTTAATTGTTTAATTTTAATTGGTCTCTAGAGCATGCTTTGTTTTGAATATTTCATTTGGCATCTAGAGCATCTTGTTTATGCATTGTCATTCATGCATATTTATGTTTATTTGTTTTATGCATGAGTTAAGGGGGAGCTTCTTTGAAGCTTAACTTTAATCCATGCATATATAACTCCATGAGTTTTGTCATCATCAAAAAGGGGAGATTGTTGGCCCAAGGCCTTCCACCCTAGTTTTGATGATGATTAACTCATGTAGTTATGTTTACTAATAATCTTGTGTTTTTAGTCTCAGATCTTATAACAAGATATTAGTTGCTGATTGCTTCCAAAAGAGGTGTTTTAGAAGCTTTCACATGGTGTTTCCAGGGCTCAAGCTTCAAGATCACACATTGCCTAGCTCATGGATGGAGTTTTGGATCGGGTCTACTTGAAGATGGACATCGTCAAGAAGACTTAGGTATCCATAGTTTAGATAGTGTGTTTAGATCCATTTGTAAAGCTTAGTATAGTTGATATGCTCAAGTGCACAAACACACACGTTTTATGTTTGGTTTTTTTTTTTTTTGGTTTTCATGAATAGTTGATCAAAACAAGTTTAATTGATATATGTATAGTTGTTTCATTCTATACATACATGCTTAACTTTTAAACAAACTTATTTTGACTTTCCTATTCATGTATTGAAAAATCCAAGTTTGATAAAATACATGTTTTGGTTTTTGGTAAAAATGTTAAGAAACAAAAATGGTTTCATATGCTTGATATTTGAGTAGAAATGTTTATCACTAGTTTACATATCAATGCAATATGATAAAAACATTTTTTGGGATTTTTATAAGTTATTAAAAGAATTTTCAAAATATGTTTTAAACCAGATTCAGACCCAGACCTGTCTGTCAGGCCAGGCCGGTCGACCGAGTGATCGACCGAACCATAGGCCGGTCGACCCGTACGGTCGACCGACGTGCACAGAACCGTGCACGTCTGGCACACAGTGGGACGGCCGACCGGGTGGTCGACCGTAACTGAGAGCAGTGCTCTCTGTTTATTTCGGTCGGCCGGGCGGTCGACCGGTTTGCTCCAACGGTCGGATTTTTTACCGTTGACGGTCGACCGGAAGCCTGTCAGGCTGACAGATCAGCCTAACGGCTAGTTTCTGGTTTGGCCTATATAAACCCCATTTCTCTAGGGTTTTGGCTAAGATTTTTAGAGCTGATTTTTCCCCATTCTCTGATTTTCAAAACAAGTTTTTAAAAGAGTTTAAAGTGCCAAAAAGCTTCATTTATTTTGTTTTAAGTGTTTTGTTTATTTCAAAGAAATTAGGTTTTGGGAATTGTTTTTGAGCTAGAATTTCTAAATCATTTTTGGAGTTTTCCCAAGAGTATTTCTTTGATCAAAACACTTAGTTTTCCACTTGAGCTATATCTTCTATCCTAATCTATTAGGATCTTGTTTTGTGGAAAAGAGAAAGAGAGATTGTTGTGGTTGAAAGAAACCACTTGTTGTAAACCCTCCTTGTATTTGTGTATCCCTCTTTGGTAGAGGTTGATCGGAGTGGTGTTTGGATCCCTCTTTGGTAGAGGTGATTGTGTTTGTTGGCTACGGGCCTTATCCCTCTTCGGTAGAGGTGGGTTGTGGTTGAATTGCCTCGGTGGCATTGTAAGTTGAGAGAGGAGTTCGGTACTCCTTAGTGGATTGGAAATCCTTCACAGTGGTGAAGGCGGGGATGTAGAGCTAGGGGCTCGAACCTCGAAACATATCTTGGCCTTTGCGTTTGATCCATTGTCTCTCAACTCTATCTCTTTACATTTGTGCAAAGCATCATTCATTCATTCATATTCATATTGCTTGTGTTGCCTTGCATACATTCATATTGCTATATCTCTTATATGCTTGGATTGTTTGTGTTTGCCTCACTTATACTTAACCAACAAGAGCTTCACATAGCACCTCAACCCATTTCAAGGGGAATCAAGAGGAGTTAGTCCAGAGCCCTTCACGGGGAATTCGGCTACACTTGTTGTGTTGTATTAAGTGTGTTGCAATATTAGTTTTAAGCTTCCGCATTTAGAGCATTTAGCGTCTAGATTAGCATTTACACCTATTCACCCCCCTCTAGGTGTGCTTTCATAATGTTTTGTTAGGGGAGCGTTTGCTCCCCTATCTTCGTACGCTCCCCCCTGTTGGTTTTGCCTATAAATACTGGGTTTTTCAGAGACCAGAGGAGCGAACATGTAGAGATAAATTTAATGCCAATTTTTCTTTCTTTTTAGTGTAGATTTTTATTTTTCTTTTCATGTAATTTTTCAGTTTTATTTATGTAATTCAGAGGAGATTAGAGTTTCATAGGAGAATGTGAGTGAAGCTTGTACTGAGAGTAACACCGGTGTAAGTTGTTCTTCTTTTCTCTTATTGTTACAAAATTGAATCTATAGTTATATTTTTATGTTCTTCATATTTTTGTGCTCTTCTTCTTCTTTTCTACTTCTCTTCTTTTGGTACCAATTACTATCCAAGTGAGTCTTATAGCATCGAAAGAGCCTTGCCTTTTCGAGTGCCACCAATAGCTCATGACGATGAAACTTAGTTTCAGTCTGTAGCATTTCATACTTGTATCATCTTGATGATGTAATGTGAAAGAGATGGAAATCAACTCTTATGGGCTATGCGCTGATTGCCTCCACTTCAAGTTAACATCGTCCCCACAGATTCAAGATAAGTATTTAGCCAGAAGAGGTAAGTATTTCTTCTAGTTTTTTCTTTCTTTTTGCTTAACTTTTAGTTTAGATCACCAACACCATAATCTATCAACTCTTTTTCAGTCTTTTTAAATTTTTGTATATATCCATTTTCTATTTTCTCCACCTTCTCAATCTACCACTTTCTTCCTAACTTAACTTTAACCTATTTATTCTTTTCTTTTAAAGAACTAAGAGAAGATCTTTAAATCATTGAATGTAACTTAAAAGAGAATTTGCTAAAAAGCTTCCATCGCTAGTCCCTCCTTGTGGATCACGACCCGCGTAGCCACTTGCTATTGCGGTAGTATTGAGCACCTTGCACATTCTATTATTAAGTTTTGAAATTTTGTATTCTTGTGTGCAGGTAAAATCTCAATCATTGACTTACCTTCAACTGAATAATATTCTTCCTCTGAGTTGAAAGCTCTTCCCGATCACCTCAAGTACATTTATTGGGGAGAAAAGGAAGCTTTCCCGATAATCATCTCTTCTCATTTAACTGAGGAACAAGAAGAAGATCTTCTTGTTGTATTAAGGACAACAAAGAAGCCATTGGATGGACCATGGTTGACATTAAAAGACTCAGCCCATCAATTAATCAACACCGCATCCATCTGATTGAAGAGGACAAACCAAAACGTGATCCATAGTGTAGGCTGAACCCAATAATGCAAGAAACTATTCGAGTAGAAATACTTAAGTTGTTAGACAATAGGATCATTTATCCCATATCTGATAGTCAGTGGGTTAGCCCTGTTCATACTGTGCCCAAAAAGGCTGGTTTTATTGTGGTAGAAAATGAGAAAAAAGAATTAACGCAAGCATGTCTTCCCACGATGATTCGAGTTTGCATTGATTATCGCAAATTGAACTTTTCTACTTGTAAAGACCACTTTCCTCTTCCATTCATTGATCAGATGTTGGAAAGACTGGCTGGACATGAATATTATTATTTCCTGGATGGGTATTCCAAGTACAATCAAATCCCACTTGCCCCTGAAGATCAAGAAAAAATCACATTCACCTATCCATTTAGGACATTAGCATACTGTAGAATGCCATTTGGATTATGTAATGCCCCGGCAACGTTTCAACGTTGCATGCTTAGCTTATCTCAGACATGGTGGAACTTTTTCTGGAAATATTCATGGACGATTTCTCATTTTTTAGAGATTCTTTTGACCAATGCCGCATCATTTAGAACTAGTTCTGAAATAATGCACTGAGAAAAACTTGACACTTAAATTAGGAAAAATGTCCTTTCATGGTCAAAAGAGGAATCATTCTAGGGCATGAAATTTCTAGAGTTGGGATAGAGTTGATAAGATAAAAGTTAAAGTGATTGCCAAACTCCCTGAGCCGAAGTGCATAAAAGACATTAGATATTTTCTAGGGCGTGTTAGATTTTATAAAAGATTTATCAAAAATTTAGCAAGATTCTAGACTGTTGACGAATCTTTTAGCAAAGGATGTGCCCTTCTATTTTGACAATGGATGTCTAAAAGCATAGGAAAGATTGAAACAAGCACTTCTCTCTGCTCCAATCATTTCGGCACCTAATTGGACCAAACTATTTGGAATCATGTGTGATGCCTCAGATTTTACTATCGGCGTTGTTTTAGGACAACTCATTGATAATAGGCAGCATGTGATTATTATGCGAGTAGAACATTGAATAACGCATAACTCAATTACGCTATGACTGAAAAAGAGTTTTTTAGCCATAGTATTTGCATTCGAAAAATTTCGATAATACCTAACGGATCATTCCGCGCTGAGGTATCTAGTGGCAAAGAAGGATGCTAAAGCAAGACTTCTTCGATGGATCCTTCTTCTGTAAGAATTTGACCTCAAAATAAAGGATAACAAAGGCATGGAAAATGTTGTGGCAGATCATTTGTCCTGTATCCCTAATGCACCTATTGAAATAACACTAATAAATAAAGATTTTTCCTGACGAGCACACCCTAGCTATGTGTAATAAGCCTTGATATGCAGATATTGTGAATTATCTTGCTATCAGGCGAATACCTTCAGATTGGTTGAGTTAGGATAGACATCATTTTTCGATCAGGTACGATTTTTCTTTTGGAAAGAACTGTAACTCTTCAAATACTATCTTGATCAAATCATAAGAAGCTGCTTTGCTAAAGATGAACATAGGAGCGTACTGGCATTTTGCCATGAGCTTGCGTGTGATGGACACTTTGGTCCACTTAAGACTATTGAAAAAATCTTGTAGAGTGGGTTCTACTAGCCTACTCGTTTCAAAAGCTCTTTCAATTTTTACAAGCTATGCAAAAACTGATAAACGACGGGTAGGATTTGTAAAAGAGACATGATGCCCTTAAACCCTATTCTTGAAATAGAGAGTTTGATGTTTGGAGCATCAATTTTATAAGGCCATTTCTCATTTCCTTTGGCAACTAGTACATTTTGATTGCAGTGGACTATGTGTCAAAATGGGTAGAAGCGATACCAACAAGGATAAATGACAACAAGATTGTTGTCAAATTTCTAAAGGAGACTATCATTGCTCACTTCGGTGCCCTCCGTGCGATAATTAGTGACAACGTAACTCATTTCTACAATAGAGCTTTTGAAGCCCTAATGTGTAAATATTCAATAACACACAAATTATCCACAACGTATCATCCTCAAACTAATAGGCAGGTTGAGGTCACAAATAGACAAATAAAACTTATACTGAAAAAAATTGTAGGATAAAATCGAAAGGATTGGTCTGTAAAGCTAATAGATACACTATGGGCTTATCGGACTGCCTTTAAGACAATCCTCGGTATGTCTACATATTGAGTAGAATTTAAAAAACCCTGCCATCTGTCAGTTGATCTAGAATACTATGCTTTGTAGACAATTAAACAACTCAATGTTGATTTGAACAAAGCTGGTGATTTATGAAAATTATAGATTTTGAAGTTAGAGGAGATACAAATGAAGCGTATGATAATGCTAAAATCACCAGGAGCAAGACTAAAATCTTTCATGATCGCTCCACACACTGAAAGAATTTTGTCTCAGGACAAAAAAATGCTACTCTACAATTCTAAGCTTCATCTCTTTGCGGGCAAATTGAAAAGTAGATGGCCAGACTGTTAGCCTGAAGGTACATCACTCTAGTTTTGATGATGATTAACTCATGTAGTTATGTTACAAATGATCTTGTGCTCGTTTAGTTTCAGATATTCAATCAAAATCTTAGTCGAAGTTTAGCTTCAACAAAAGATTTGAAGTCAAATTTGGGAGCTAACACATGTTGATTCAAGAGCTCATGGTCAAAATCGCATCTAGTACTCGAGAGGAGTCAAGTTCATTTGGATCGAATTTGAATCGAATCATCTTGAAGAAGAAGACTTGCATCTATATTTGTTTAGAGTTTAGATCTTATGTAAAGATAGTTTAGGTTTGAGTTGCTCAAGTATTCACACACACACACAAGTTTAATAGTTTTGTTTTCGGTTTAACCATTTCGATATGTCAAGTATACATCATTCCATTTTTTATGAATAAATTTCATTTAAAAGAAGTTTACATGGTATATATGTATATTAGATTTCATTCATATACATTAATGGCTCATATTGTTTAGAAAAACTTATTTAGATGTATATCTATTTCATGGTTTTATGTTTTATTTTTATCAAAACTTATTTTGAAATTATTATCAAAAAAAATATATCATTTACAATGTGTTAGATTCTATCCATACACTCTATACTTTAAATGTGTTTTAATATTTTATTTTTGTAACTATACAAGTTTATAGAAAATTGGTTTTCCATTTCAAAGTTGGATTTTAGAAAATACGATTTTTAGTTTAAGATTTAAATTCTTTACCTAAAAAATAGTTCAAATTATTTGTAATATGTGTTGTTTTTTAATCACATATATTTGTTCTTCAAATATTTACATGAACTTATTTTTGTGAAATTTATGGAGTTTTGTTGGAATTTATAAGTGTTTTCAAGTCCAAAATTCCAACCCTATAATTCTAGTTTCTGGGCTGCTATTGGCCGACCGAACGGTCGACTGAAGCATTGAATCGGTTGACCGAGCAGTCAATCGATATGAACAAAACGTGCACAAGCCCATGTCCTTGTGTTGGTCGACTGACCGTCGACCGTAATAAGGGGACGGTCAACCGTTCGGTCGACCAACTGGCACTACCCAAATCTCAGGTAGTGTCGATCGATCGAGCGGTCGACTGTTAGGCCTTTGCCTTGAGGGAGGTCGATCGAGAAATCAACCGGTAATCTCAACGGTCAAAAATTTGACCATTGACTAGTCGATCGTGCGGTCAACTGACAGGCCATTCTGGCCTGGTTCTGAGCCCCAACGGCTATATTTTTGAAACCCTATAAATATAGGTTCTCTTGGCCTGTTTTGCCTAAGATTTTTTAGAGCCAAAATTCCTACCTCCTATAAAGTTTTTAACAAATTTTCCAAACAAGTTTTTAAGCTTCAAATTATATATCCTTATTTTGTTTCAATGTTTTGAAAATCAAAAGAAAACAAGTTTTGAATTCTAATACTTATCCAAAATTTCTATGTCATTTCTAGAGTTTTCCCAAGTGTTTTCTTTGTGTTTTCTTTTTCAAAAACTTTGTGCACTCACATACTTGAGCGTTTCATTGCAAATCTTTCCTTTAGGATCTTGTATTGTGAGAGGTTGTGTTTGTGATTCTTTGAGATTACCAAGTTGTTGTTTGTGATATACGTGATCACCAAGTTGTATTTTTTTTTTGCTTTGTGCCAACCTTTATGTGTAGAGGTGTTTGAGAGTTGGCATTGTGTACTCCCGTTTGTATTATTGTAATTCCTCGGTTGAGATCCCTTTGTGGAAGGTCCTTAGTGAACATAGTGAAAATCCTTCTGTATGAAAGCGGGGACGTAGAGCAGTGGCTCGAACCTCGAAATATATCCTTGTGTTTGTGTTGATCTTCTATCTCTTAATTCTCTACTCTTTATATCTTGCATTGTCTTTATCGCCATAGCTTTATATGCTTGATATTGTATGTGTGCCCACACTTGTATTCAATCAAGAAAGCTATTGAAGCACCTTAACTCTTTGTTTTGAGGAATCACGAGGAGAAGTTCTACAACCCTTCATAGGGAATTCGACTTCAATCTTGATTACACATTGTGTATTAGCTTTTAGTTTTAAATTTCACATCATTTGTCTTAGATTACCACTATACCTATTCACCCCCCTCTAGGTGTACTTTCAATTGGTATCAGATCTTACACTCCTTATATTCGGTTTAATCACCTAGGAGTGTGATCCTTGAATTGCTAATCTAGTCATTTGCTTTGCACACATACTTATATACATTCATGGATTTTCTTGCTCCTCTCATGTATGATGTTTTTAACATCGATATGTGAAAGTTTAAGATGATTGCTTATCTTAAAACCCTAAGATTACATGTCTATCTTGCCACTATCAATAAATCATATTTTGGTAATGACAAGTACCTTAAAGCTAATACACAAGCCATGGAGGCATTAAAACACACACTTTACAAAGAACACTTTTCTTTGATTTCTCACTGTGATTTTGCTTTTGCAGTTTGGAACACGTTAACCTCTCCTAAGGAACAAATGACAAACATTTTGGAGAAGAAATTATAATAGATGAGTCCGACGAAGCATGCTATTTGGTCCAAGGGATTGACTCCCTTGAGGTAACTTCAGATTCTCATCTTGAGGATTGTGCTAGCTCTTCAAATGATCATGATAATATAGAGGCACATGCTTTGAATGAAGAGCTCTACTTTCAAAATATAAAGCTTTGAAAGAGGAGTTTTGAATTAAAGAAAGAAAATGAAACTTTGTCTTCAAAACTCGATTTGATTTTAAAAGAGAAGGTTGAGGTTTCAAATGAAAGAGATTCATTGAAAACTCAACTTGACCTTGATTTAAAAGATAATGAAATTTTGAAAAATAAAAATAATTTTAATGTTGTTTTAAAAAAAATGATATTTTTTCTTTAAAACTTGATTATGTTTTAAAAGAGAATGATTCTTTGAAAAACAAAATTGTTTTAATTTCTAAAGAATAAGGATGCATTTCTTTAGAAAAAAGTTTCTTTCAAAAATGCTTTTGAATCTTATGTTTAGCATGCTTCTATGCTTCATCTACTTGTGTTTCTATTGCTTGCTCCACTTTTTCTTCAAGTATTGATAATAATATTTGCATGTTGAAGAAAAGTGTAGATTATTTGGACTCCACTTTGAGCCAATGTGTCAAGAATCAAAAGAGGTTAGAATCTATGTTTTGGAAGAAACATGCTCCACATTTGCATGCACACCCATTACGACATACACGTGCTCATCATATTCACACACATGAGACTATATATGCGAAAGTGTACACTTGTACACATTGTGATTACAAAGGCCATCTTATGAAATTTTGTTATGATAGACTAAATGTTTCTAACTTAGCAAGTAAGAATGTTTGGATTACGAGAGATACTAACCCACATGGACCCAAAAAATTATGGGTACCAAAATTCACCCCTATTGCTTTTGATGTAGGTGTGGGCTCTCACAAGAAGTAAGAGTATTGGTGCCTTGGTGGGAGATGCGTTTGAGCTCAATGGACGCAGAAATGGATGAATCACTATCAAGAAAAGTTTAGTAGAAGGACCACCATGGTTTAGAGATATAAAAATTAGTTCATTCAGTTTGATAACTATCTCTAACTCTTTGTTTATATTTACATGCTTTCATTGATGATTTTAGCATGTTATGATTTTTATATTTATTGTATTTAA
The DNA here is from genome assembly GCA_038442645.1 of Agave tequilana. Taxonomy (NCBI): domain Eukaryota; kingdom Viridiplantae; phylum Streptophyta; class Magnoliopsida; order Asparagales; family Asparagaceae; genus Agave; species Agave tequilana. The sequence goes on from JAVJIF010026427.1 coordinate 66,308, forward strand.
ATGCAATATTTATTTGACATATAATATACATAAATAGTATTTGAGATACACCCATGTGTATATGAATTCATATTTTTATGTTCTCACTATGATTTAGATATGTATGCATATCCTTATTATAATGGCATTTGTATTTACTATAATGTTCACTTTTGTTTTTGATGTTTTTTGCTTCATGTTTTAATTATATGTTTAGATGTAATTTTTATTATAACTTGTGTTTATACTTGTACAAGTAGTGAGCTACACTTGATTATTATGTTTGAGAGCTTCATTGCTCATGTGTACTCATTACGTATATTTGTATAATTTTATTTTGATGATTCTTTCATTTACACTTGTATTCCCTACTTTGTACATGCTTTCATAAAATATGTTTTCTTCATGTATATGTAAATTTTGACAATCTATATGATACACGTCTTTTATCCTTGCGTCACTTGTTTTTCATGCCATATACTATTTTTGTAGATTCATTTCATGTTTGGATATGTATGTATACTTTAGTTTTGACAAAACATACATATACTTTGAAGTTTGTTTAGTTTTTTATAAAAATTGAATTCCTCAAATTTTTATGATTTTATGTTTTGATTGAGCTTAATTGTCTTATTTTCATGATTATATTTTTTACATGATCTTTGTGTGCTCAATATCATTTGTTTACTCATGATTATGGACTCATGAGAATCTTTGTGCTTCATAGCTCATTGAATGTCAATTATTGTGTATTTAGCATTTTCATGGGATAAATATTTATTTTTATTCCTTACTTGAAGGATTTCGTACTAGTTTTTAAAATTATCTTAAAACTAATTTTGTATTCTTCAATTCGTAGGTTTTCAAACTATGAAATTAACTATTTTCAAATCTTATTTTTGAATACCCCTACCTTTCATGGGTGATTAGTTGGGCGATCATGCCTTGTATACCTAAATTGTATATCCTTTTAAACATGTGCATGATAGGGAGGTAGTTACGAGTTATTTACATAATCTTCATGTTGTTTCATTTTTGTGTATACTCATATTTGTTTTCTTATATATATGCATCAAATTTCAAGTGGTATTTTTATTTTCATACATACATATATATGATAAAGATTGTGCATGTTTTACATTGACATACATATTTTATAGCACAAATTATTTTATGCTAAACTTGATTTAGTTCTAAAATGTTGAATTGGTAACTTTTACAAGCTTATGAATTAGTTTAGTTGGAATTTCAAAAAGTAGGAGAAAATTCTTGATTTCACTTTCAATTGGTATCAATTGACTTTACATTCAATTTTACATTCAATTGAAATGTCATATATTTTCAATTGGTATCTTACTCCCACTCTTTTTTGAGAAAAATATTTTGATATAGAAAATGATTTTATTTTCTCTGGTATTAAAAGTTGTTTTAAATTGGTATCAAAATTTAATTCAATTGGTATCAAAAATTCACTTTAAATTGGTTTCAAAATTTGTTTTCAATTAATTTTCAAAATTTGTTTTAATATTTATTGCCTATATGCAAGAGGAGCTTAATCTCCTCCATATATAGATTCATGTTGAGTGTAGTATATAAAGAAGAGCTTGACATCTTTTCTTTATATGGTACACGTGTGTAGGGAGCTTAACATCTCCGTCTGTACATTGTATATTATGCTTATATGGGTTAGGCTTCAGTCATCCCTTCTCCATGTAATGCATGTATACAGGGGGAGTTAGCATGACGTCTCTCCTCTTCATGAATTTGTATCGCATATACATTATCTTGTTTGTTTTTCTTCACCCCTTTATTGATGAGTGACAAAAGGGGGAGAATGATTTGAGTGTTTATATATGCATGTTTTAGTTTTATGTATATATGTTATGGTATCAAGAGCTTATATTGCATACTCATGTTAAATTGATATCAAGAGCTTTTATTGCATATCTCTATGATTTTAATGATTTGTATCATGTGCTTACATTGAATATCTATATGTTTTTGCTATGCATGAGTTAAGGAGGAGCTTCTAAGAAGCTTAACTTTAATCCATGCATATATAACTCTATGAGTTTTGCTATCATCAAAAAGGGGACGATGGTGGGCCCAAAGGATCATCAAAATAGTTTTGATGATGATTAACTCAGTAGTTATGTTACTAATGATCTCGTGCTCATTTAGTTTCAGATATTCAATCAAGATCTTAGCCGGTGAATAACTTTAACAAAAAATTCAAAGTCTAGTTTTAGAGCAAACATGTTGATTCAAGAGCTCGCGCGTCAATATCGCATCTAGTACTTGAGAATGGTCAAGCTCCTTAGGATGAAGTTTGGATTGAATCATCTTGTAGAAGAAGACTTGCATCTTGGTTTGTTTAGAGTTTAGATCTTGTGTAAGAATAGTTTAGTTTTGAGTTACTCAAGTATTCACACACATACAAGTTTAATAGTTTTAGTTTCGGTTTAACCATTTGACATATCAAGTATACATCTTTCTGTTTTTCATGAATAAATTTCATTCAAAAGAAGTTTACATGGTTTACATGTATATTGGATTTCATCCATATACATTGATGGTTCATATTGTTTAGAAAAACTTATTTTGATGTATATCTAGTTCATGATTTTAAGTTTTATTTTTATCAAAACTTATTTGGATTTATTACCAAAAATAAAGATATATCATTACAATGTGTATTAGATTCTATCCATACACTCTATGCTTCAAATGTGTTTCAATATCTTGTTTTTGTAATTATAGAAGTTTATAGAAAAATCGGTTTTTCATTTCAAAGTTGGTTTCGGAAAATACGGTTTTTAGTTTAAGCTTTAAATTCTTTACCTTAAAATTAGTTCAAATTGTTTGTAATATGTGTAGATTTTTTGATCACACATATTTGTACTTCAAATATTTACAAGAATTTATTATTGTGAAATTTATGGAGTTTTGTTGGAATTTATAGGTGTTTTTAAGTCCAAGTTTTCAACCCTATAATTCTGTTCTCTGGGCTACTGTAGGATGACTGAACGGTCGGCCAAAGCATTGGCTCGGTTGACCAACATGCACAAAACGTGTACAAGCCCATGTCCTTGGGTCAGTCGACCGACCGGTCGACCATAACAAGGGGCGATCACCTGTTTGGCCGACCGACTGGCACTACCCAAGTCTCCGGTAATAACGATCGACCGAGCGGTCGACCGTTAGGCCTTTGTCTTGGGGTGGTTGACCGAGCGGTCGACCAGCAACCTAACTGTTGAAAATTTAACCATTGGTCGATCGACCAGGCAGTCATCGACAGGCCATTCTTGCCTGGTTCTGAGCCCCAACAACTATATTTTGGAGACCCTATAAATATGGGTTCTCTTGGCCTATTTTGCCCAAGATTTTTGAGAGCCAAAATTTCTATCTTCTACAGAATTTTAACAAGTTTTCAAAACAAGTTTTTGAGCTTCAAATTATATATCTTTATTTATGTTCAAAATTTTGGAAAATCAAAACAAAACAAGTTTTGGGATTCTTGTTTCCTGTCCAAAATTTCTATATCATTTCTAGAGTTTTTTCAAGTGTTTTCTTTGTGTTTTCTTTTCCAAAAACTTTGTGCACTCACATACTTTAGCTTTTCATTGCAAATCTATCCTCTAGGATATTTGTATTGTGAGAGGTTGCGTTTGTGATCCTTTGAGATCGCCAAGTTGTTGTTTGTAATCTAAATGATCACCAAGTTGTATTTTTCTTTGCTTACCCTCTTGTGTGGAGGTGTTTGAGATTTGAAGTTGTGTACTCCCGTTTGTATTGTTATAATTTCTCAGTGGAGGTCCCTTTGTGGAAGGTTCTTAGTGGACATAGTGAAAATCTTTCTGTGTGAAGGCGGGGACATAGAGCAATGACTCGAACCTCGAAACATATCCTTATGTTTGCGTTTGATCTTCTATCTCTCAACTCTTTATATCTTGCATTGTCTTTATTGCCATATCTTTATATGCTTGAGATTGTATGTGTGCCCACACTTGTGTTCAATCAAGAAAGCTATTGAAGTACCTCAACTCTTAATTTAGAGGAATCACAAGGAGAAGCTCAAGAGCCATTTACGGGGAATTCGGCTTGAATCTTAATTACACGTTGTGTGTTAGCTTTTAGTTTTTAAGTTCCGTATTATTTGTCTTAGATTAGCACTACACCTATTCACCCCCTTTAAGTGTTCTTTCAAGGACCCTTCACGTTACAAACTGTATTTTCACACAGTACGGTGAAAATTTCTTATCCGAAGAACGACCAAGTTTTCAGGGTCAATGGACAAAGACTCAAGCCATTCTTGGCCACCGAACTTGAGTCAGATGTGGATAAGGTTATGGGTCTTTTTGACCCATTTTATAACTGACCCAGGATTGTATTGTGTTTTTCCCCTTCGTTGTAAATAGATAAATCATTCAATGGAAATAAAAAGAAAAAATAATAAAATAAAAATAGAATTAAACCATCAAATAAGTCCTAAAATTCCATCTAAGGAATTCCAATCTCTAAGAAAGGGTAAAATAGGAAACTGAATTTTCACCTCCTATATAACTCCTCTTCATCTCTCTCTTGTGCCTTAAAACTGAAAAACAAACCTTAGATCTTTAGTAAGAGAGAGTCGGTGCCGCAGCTACTGAAATTTCAGCCTCCGATTCCTTAACTTTGTCACGGATCCCCTTGAAAAGTCACATTTTCGCGGCCTTTTTCCTGTTCCAGCGGTGCCACCAGCGTTCAATCTTATCGATCTGAACAGTAAATCTCAAACCTACTGTTATCATCTTCAGTTGGTCTGCTCAGATTGTGAGAGGCGGTCTTTGGATTAAGTTTTCCCCACATTTTTTGGGGGAGGTTTGCACATATCTTTCCCTTTAATTGCTTTTTATTCTTTGAATACCATGGCCCAAACAATTTTTGCTGAAAAGGATTTTTCTAGAACCCAGAATAATGTTAATGGGTATGGTATTGTATTTTTAGATCAAATTAGAGAAAGGCAATGGTACAGTCTTGTATATGATAATTCGGAATATGATACATATTATTGCCCTGCTCTTGTCACAAAATTTTACACACATCTAGATGCATCTACCATAGACCTAAACCTTAACCGGTTTACAGTCCACTTTGACATTAGGGATCTCCTTGTGGATATTGACATAATTGAGGCAGCTACAAAGATCCTCAGCCCTCATAGCACACTGCCCCATTACCACTAATAGATACATCACTTTGATGGTGCGAGGTGCAAGCAATTGGACTGTGGTCTCAAAGCTAGCACCACATTTCGTAATGTTTATTGCATTCACACTGAATCTAATGCAACATCTTAGGCCTTGACCACACCTCATCTTTCAACAAACTGGTGATGCAGATTACCACAGCCTTAGGACCAGGCAGCACACGGGCTGTTTGAATATAGTCCTCCTGTAACGCTTGATTTCCAATTCACAACGCCCTCAGGGCGCGAAGTATTTGAACCCAGATTCACTTACCCGTCTATGCATAAACTTTCTGCCTGACGAGGAATTTTTAGGATATAACAGAGTTTCGTAGCCCCTTGAGAGGATCACGAGTGTGTAATAATAGTTGCCTCAACTCGGTATGGACACCAGTTGTCCTACCTGAGGATGTCCCAGCTGATTCCTCTTCTGAGAAACAATTGGAGGAGGAGGACGAACCTGTATTCTGGCGCCAACCACCACCCACAGATGCTCATTCCTTCATATCTACCACTTTGAAAGGCATGAGGAAGATTTTTAGGGGTCAGACTAGGCTTTGCAGACGGAGAAGCAGACCTCTCGGTTAGCCCGTATTGAGGAGGGGTTTGAGACGTTCCCAGTCGGCCGGTCCCAGCACTTCGGTCGGACGAAGTCAAAGACAGAGGTGATTTTGCATCTTTACCATTTCATGCATTCCTGCATTCATGACATACATTGGGGATAATGCATGAGATAGGTATCAGGCAGGATACTAACATAGGATTTTTCTAGATTTTCTTTCTTTTTTATATTTTTAGATATTTTTCTAGATTTTTTGTTTTCTCTTCTTTTCTTTACAAAACTTTTTGGAAAAAAAAGTTTTGATCCATTTTTGTAACCCCCTGATCCCCGGTGTACGTACACAGTATCGGTACGCGATACGGCGTACAAAAATTGATTTGACCTCCGTGGTAGTCCGATTGAGCCGATTTCAGTTTCAAAAATCATTTTCTAATATTTGAGAGTTTTTAGGATTTTCTGGAATTTTCTGGCTTATTTTGAAAAATCTCCGTAGTCGGTGTCGACCGATACCGATAACTAGCTCTACGATTTTTAATTCACAAACGGCGTTGTATGTTGAGAATCCGCTTTCACCATGTGTCTTAGAATTATATTATCTACGTTAGAGTATTTTTGGAGATTTTTCTGAATTTATCGAAAATCCGGCCAAACCGGTGTCGCCCGTATCGGCGAGACACTCCGGGATTTTTCATTTGCAAACCGGATGGAATTTCTTCATACCGTTTTCATATTACATCTCAGGATAATATCCTCTATTTTTTATAATTTTTGGGCACCGTTCGGAACTAGTCTATTTTTGACCTTATTAAAATAATATTAAATTAATATTTTTCTATTTCTTTTTCTTCTCTTTTCCTTCCTTCTTCTCCAAGATTTCCCCCACCGACTTACTCAGCCACCGCCTTTTCTCTCTCCCCCTTATTTAAAAGCCCCCTTCTCACTCTCTCTCTCTCATATTTCTCTCTCTAAATTCCCTCTCCTCTCTCTCTAAATTCTCTCTTCTCTCTCAAAACTCTCTCTCTAAATTCCCTCCAAGGCATCCCCTCCTCTCCCTCTCTCTTCAGGGTCGGGGTGGGCCTGACCCACGCCCGTGGCCCGGCCGGCCCGCCGCTGGTGACCGGCGCCTCGGCCAGGCGCGGTGGCGCCTCCTCTCCGGCCGCCATGGCCGCGCAGCCGCACGGCCAGGCACAGGGCAGCAACAGTTGCCCTGTTCTCTCTCCCTCTCTCTTTTCAGCTCTTTCTCTCTCTCCCTCTCTCTCTCACACGCCCTTTCCCGGCCTGGCAACGGCCGCGCCGCTGGCGGCCGGGACCGCCGCCGGCGGGGCCCCCCTTGCCGCCGGCCAGCAGGGCTGGCCAGCCAGTTTGCGCAGCAGCAGCAAGATCTGCTGCTGCTGCTATGGTAGTATTGGATTCGGGTATAACCCAAACCCAATAAACCTAGGGGTTGGGTTTGGGTATAAACCCGACCCGATAACCCGTTAACCCAATTACCCAATAACTTAAGTTATGGGTTTAGATATTGGATCCAAACCTGACCCGTTATCTCACCAAACCCGCATCCGAAACCCAATAAAGGTAATTTTGCATTAAACCCCCTGGTACTTTTCAGTATTTACGTTTGAAATATTTTTATTTATGTATTTACCCATTTTGCTGATTTAGTCTTCGGGCGATATCGGGAGCATCCAGACTCCGTTTTGGACGATTCTGGATCCATTGCGATCGTGGGAAAGAGAGCTACCTTCTCATGGCTAGTTTGTGAGTATTTTCCTTTTATAAATTATCTGTTTATCATGTTTAGTAAAAGTGATGCCTACTTAATTATCGGTAAATCATTAATCTGATTTATTATTAAAAATGTCATAATCAGTATAATTATTGTTTCCTAAAAATGTCGTTGTGGGGACATCCCTGTAAGTAAAACATAGAGATAACCATGTATAGGTATATCTGGATGATTTGTTAGTTAACGAGCTTTACTTGATAATGAAAATAAATCATCAGTGTAATACTTTGATAGTACCTACCGTCGTCATAAGATAGTGATCGTTAGTATAGAAGTATTTGACACTCGAGGAGATGAGATAGCCATATTACACTGGACACGATTGTTTACATACAGGATATTGCATCTTCATGTCTATCTGTTGCATCGAGACTTGTTAGACGGGACACTGTTATCTCCTACATATTCACCGTGACTTACATATTCTGTCACACGGGACACTGTTATCATATGTACATGTAACACCGTTGCACAGATACTCTGACACGTCACACCAGTGTTCGTATTCATGTGCACCACTTCACAGAACACCGTCATTTCATATACTGTGATCATCGTTACATGGATTCTCGGCATATCACTGTTACACATGCATATATGGTTTCTCTATTCTTGTCATATGGATCCACGCACATATTACATGTATTATTGTTCCATGATATCCCCGTATTCTTGTTATATGCTTGTTTCTCATTACTGATATTGATATTCCTGTTACTGGATACATGAGCTATTGATATGCGATGTGTGGAATTCCACATCTATTGTTTCCCGTTTCCCGTTATCATGTTTCATGCTATCAACAGAGCTCATGTCATGTTATCGTATTACATGTACCATGTCCCGTACTTGATCCTATTATACTGTATAGTGAAAGATAATAAAGACAACTTAGGTATGGGGGAGACTTGACGGTTGACTAGATCTTGTCGGGTGGATGTATGGATCCATTGTTTGTCCCACTGCAGGGGACGGGGTAGCGCTGGCTACCGTCTGTTACTCATGAGCTCCTGTTTCCCGTTATTATTTTAGCTCATTGAGATTCCCGTTACATGTTACAGCTCTAGCAGGCTGGTCCTGGTCTCAGCAGCCAGGGGTCTGATAAGGCCGTTGTCCCGGGTAAGCACAGGATACACCCACCCGATAAGAACTCCTCGACCATGGGTTTCCAATTAACATAATAAAATAGTATACATAATAGTGACGTCGGGAACACTTATTATTTGGTCACTCTCTCGTTTGGATAATGGTACCCGTAGGCCATGTCCAGATGGGTTCGACTGGAGTGCGGGCTCCAGTATGAACTGCCAGTGGTATGGGACACTGGAAGAGATTGATTAAAATAGCAGGTGATACTGATTGCTACTATTGTACAAATGACATGACTTTGACATGACTTGCCTGATACATGTATACTATTGCCTGAGACATGTATACTATTGTTTAGTTGTACTTATTCCTGTTCCTGAACATTTATCCAATATCATGTTTCTTGTTACTTTACCTGATACATGTTACTCTTTCTGTGGTGGCATACTACACATGTTTCTGCATTGCATCTATTCTACTTTCTATATACCTTGTAGACATCATTATTGTATATGCACAACACAGTATGGTGGTTATATTACATATGCCCACCTACATGTTCATATTGCATATGCCCATCTGCATGTTCACTTCTATCACGTCACCACTGGCATGTTCCACTAGACAGCATTATTTATGATATAAACTGGATAAGACTATAGACATGACCCGATGATAACCGGCTAGGTATTGATAGTATTAAAAGATGACATGGCTATATTTTTCTACTGCTTATTCTATACTTATTATATGGTATCACTAGTACAACATCATGTAATATATCTATGTATCGTGCTTGTATTACTATTATATATATTACTGCCTCCTTCATTTTACCACTCACTAGGTCGCTTTCTGACGACCCTGGGTTTGCGTGCCCAGGTCGGATACCCGAGTTACCGTAGTATCAGAGCGTGCCTTGGAGTCACATAGGAGATTCCTCACCGGGACTATTCATAGGTATCTTGGTGATTTATTTCTGTTATCTTATTTGTCCCTGTTTTTCCTATCTGTTATGATCACTCACCTTTTTCTGCAGGTATTCATGTACTTATTTCCGGCTGGAACCCTTATAACTATGGATGTGATTCCCTGTACTGAGGCTTAACGTACGCGTGAGGTTGTTTCCACCTCGCGTAGGTACGTCGCCATAACGTCCCCGTACCTGGGGGATCAGGGCGTTACAATTTTTAAGAAAATTAAATTGATCTTAGGAATTAGGGAAACTTTAAGTTTGGATTTCTTAATTTTAGTTAAAATAAAAGGAATGTTGGATTTTTAGGTTACGGAAGAAAGTTTAGAAAGATAATTGGATCTTGAATTTCTCCTTAGAATTATAATAATCGATATATTGAGGGATTAAAGCGAAGACTTAAATACCTTATTAAAAAATGTGTATATAAATAAGTAAATAAATAAATATTTGACCACTAATTAAGCTGGTTAATTGTACTTTAGAAAATATGATTAGTCACGCATAATGATTGTAAAAAATAAACACTTTAGCTTCGTGACCTTGTTCACTCGAGTACTTGAACATGAGGGACGTATTGTCATGTAGTGCCCCTAAGACCGTCTGGTCTACGAGTCATCGGTTCAAAACTCGTTATATGGATGGACTAGAAAACCTAATGAAACTAAAGGAAAAAATATATAAATAAATAAATAAATATATATATATGTAAATAAATAGAGGTATCATAGTCCAAGTTAAAATCTCCCATATATATAAGTGTATATTTTCAAGATTTAATAAAAGATCAAATAATCAACCTAATCTCGATTCCTTAATCCTAATTGATAACAATCCCTTGAATAGAAACTCAAATTAGGAATGAATAGTTTAGGTTAAACTAAAATCACAGATCACTTAATTTTTGTAAAAATGGATCATAAACTTTTCTCTTTTCCAAAATGCATTTTCAAAGCACTAACATTTGTTCCCTTTCTTCACGATTTAGTGGGTGTAATTTTTGAAAACTCTTAGGAGACAAAACTCCTCCTCTAGGGGTAACGTAGAGGTTTAATAGTTTGTTGTACACACTCAGTGCAATCGCGTAACCTGCGAAAGTGGTGTAATAATATTAGTAGTTTAATTTTTCTTTTTTATTTTGCTCGAGGATGAGCAAAAAGACAAGTATGGGGATGTGATTAGTATTCACTTTTGCATCATTTATATCACATTTTTCATTAATTATTAATAAAATCTGGTTTTTAATGGATTTTTCTCTCTATTTTCTGGTCATGGCCCAATAAAAGAAGAAACTAATTATTTAAATTATTTGGAATTGATTAAGATAACTAAAGAAGTCCAGAAACTTGAAGCCCAACCTGCTCTCATTTCAGAGGAAATATCCAAAGAATGAGAAGCTTCTAAAAGACGTCTGGCCACTGATAGCCTGTTCTCTCTGACGCAAGCCTAATGGCCACAATACAGATGTGAAAACGCGACAAAATACCATGAAAATGCGACTTTTGCCATGTTTTCCCAGCAGTATCAGGGCCGCTGGCGCCGCGTTTTCATCAATGGCTGCGATTACGGGTACTTAGGGTTATGTGCCTATAAATAGACACCTTGGGCCTTAGTGCGACGAGTTACTAGAGGGAGCATTTTGTTTAGGGTATTCTCTACAATTTCTTTAGAAATCACTTGTAATTTCTTTCTTTTATTTTAGTCAAGAAAATTAGAGGAAGAGAAAGTGAGAGTTTTATATTAGATCATGACAAATCTAGATAACAATTGCTTCATCTTCTATTTTTATTTTCATTGCTCTTTTACTTGCTTTTTCTTCTTCCTTGCAAATAGTGTAGAATGACTACTTTCTTTCTCTTTTTTTTCATAAATAGCTAACTTCTCTATTTGCATGGCTAACTAACTACTAACCCACTAATCTCTAACTACTTGAATTTTGACCCACATGAATCATTGAGCATCACAATTAGCTGGATGGCTTACGATGATGAGTTCTAACTCTAACACACTAACATGCAATCTAATTCTCATATTTCATACTTAACTATGTGTTCTTGATTATCTATTGATGTACAAATCTTGGTTTGTTTGGTGAGTTAGAGACTACCCATTTATCCTTACCGATGCCGATCATGCACTTGTAATTCACCCCATTCTCGCCTTAAAACAAATCTTGACGTCGTGACATTCGAGTTTTTGTCGTGTAACGCAAGATGATGGGAGAAGAACTTTCATTTGAATTTCATATGACATGTTCTCAAAGCACAAGAACAGTGAAGGCCAAGGATCAATTGTGAGGCTTTATTATAAAAAAGTTAGCGATTAGTGGGATCAATTAGTAGAACGTTAGCCATGTATTTCCACCATCTAAAAAGTAAACTCTAACTTTTACTCTTTTAAAAACTTTGCTCTCTAAGGTTCTTTTCAAAAAAACATCTTTTCAAAGCTTGTTTCATTTTCCGTTTTCTTTAAGAACACTTCTTTCATTTTGAAGTTTTTCTAAAACCATTTTCTTTTCTGTTTCATAACTTGTTTTCTACCACTTCATAACTTCTTCCATAGCATTCTGTTTTTTACTTTATATTTTTCACAAGCCAACTATTTTACTTGTTTTCACATACCATCAATCAACATTCCTTCTCTTTTATTTTTCTTTAAAAAATTCTTTGAAACAAAAGAAGGATTTCCCTAAACAAATACAAAACCAAACATATGATTCTATCGCTTCCCCTCCTTATGGACACGACTCGTTTAGCTTCTTAGATATAATGATAATTTTGAGGAAACAATAGCATCACCTTAAGCACACATTCTACAATCCAAATCACACATTTTTTGTGAACGTTTTTCCCTTAAACAATATACTTTAATTCAGTCACCACCCACTGCTTTTGCTTCTTATTTTCTTTACTTCAAGTGGTGCATTTGGGAGTACTTGTGTAAACTGAACATTTAGCATCCGAATGGATAACTCAGACTGATGTTGTCCCTGAAAGGGACCTGATAGTCGCGGATCCATGTAGGTAGCTCGGGACGAGTGTGGGCTCAGGACAGGACCTAGGCTTTCTCCTTGGGTCCGTAATGGCCTGCTAGATTGGGTTTTTAGTTGAACAGAAGATGGAGAGTAAAGAAGTGATTCAAAGGGAAAAAAAAAAAAAGTTAGAATAGGTTTTGGAGAAGATAATCTTTAAAAATGCTTTAGAGTGATTTTGTTGTGATTTAAATTATGAAAAAAAATCTGGGCTCACTATCTTACTACTCAATGATATATTCTTCTCTTGAAAATCTCAGTACCTCAACTCAATCATAGGCAAAAACTTAAGCTTGAATTTTAAAAGTTTAAGTAAAATAAATAAGATGTCTGTTTGGAAAAGTTAACTCCTTTTTTTTAAAAAATCCCTCTTGAATTGAATGTTAAATCATCAAGTTTGTTTTCCAAGTATGAAGTAAAAACAAATTCAAGTATTATTTTCAAAATGAAAGTTTAGAAATCCAAACCCATTCTCATGTGCCTTCAAGAACACTTGCAAAGAAGCAAGGCTTAGTTTAAGGCATTCATATGATTCTGTTGGGTTGTTTGCACAAAAATTGTTCAAAAACAAAGAAGGATCAAAGATAGATGATAGTGAGCCCAGCAAACTAGTGTAGCTGCTCATAATTGATGTTAAATGAGACATGTAATTGAAATAAAACATACCCATGAGTTGGAGAAGAAGAGAAGTCCTGAATCTTTATTGATGTCAGTTCAACATCGTCTCGCTCTCTCTCACTCACTTGTGACTGGACTAGTCTAGAACAAGAACAAAAGAAATTAAATCAATTGCTACTATCAAATATAAGTTCTACCTAAGAGGAAAATTTTAGATCCTAGTATTCGTCCCTCTGCCTCAGAGTATGCAGGGATTTTGAGGCGAAATAGGATAGAGAGAGGAGTGATCGGATAGAGGGAGCAAACTCTCCCCAGATTCAAATAACAAGCCGCGAAAACACGACTTTTGTCACATTTCACGGTACGACCGTGGCCGCAAGCCCAGGATCAAGGGTGCATGTGTCCATCTACTGT
>JAVJIF010026428.1:0-90534 GCA_038442645.1 Agave tequilana
TTTTGGGCTTCTGGGCTTCATTCAGGCATTTATTTCTTATTTTTTAATTACCCAAGGCCTGCACACAATAAATAATAAAACATTAGTAATAGTGCATAATTATAATAATAAATATGAAAATATGATAGTAAATGTAGTAATAAATATGCACTTTTTACTACCTATCAGTAGACATTAAAGTTTATCGTAGCATGATAGGTAGTTTATTGTATTTGACGGCTTATTAGGCCGGATATCATGTTTTCCGTTTGTCTTTGTGCTCGTTTTCAATCATGTCCTAAGGAGTCTCATTTAGTAGTGGTAAAACGCATTATTAAATACCTTAAGGGCACTATTGAAATGGTTTTGTGGTATCCGAAAACGGACTATTTGATATGAAGAGTTTTTCGGATGCCGACTATGCGGGTTGTAGGGTAGATAGGAAGAGCACAGTGGAACCATGTCAATTCCTTGGTAATTGTCTTGTATCTTGGTCTTCCAAAAAGCAAAATTCGGTAGCCCTTTCAACCGCCGAGGCGGAGTATGTTACGGCCGGATCTTATTGTGCACAAGTTCTTTGGATGAAACATACTCTCCTCGACTATGATTTACACTTTGATCATTTAAAATATTTTGTGATAATACTAGTACAATTCACATGACAAAGATGCAAATCAACATAGTAAAACCAAACACATTGACATTAGGTATCACTTTCTTAGAGATCATTATGAGAAAGGTGATATTGATATTGATTATGTTTCTACCGATTTTCAACTTGCCGATATTTTACTAAACCATTGATATGCTAGATTTTCCTTTATATGTGGTGAGTTGAATGTTTGCATTATGGATTCTTAAAGAATAATTTTTTAATATTTTGTTTGCTTTGTTTAACCCTTTTTGATGTATGACAAAAAGGGTGAGAAAAGAAAAGAGTTTTGTGTTTATTGTGTTTTGTTGTGTATTTTGAGTTTTAACAAAACTATGTGTTTTTCAATTCAGTTTTGTGTTTAATGTGTTTGTTGTGTATTTGAGTTTTTAACAAACACTATGTTTTCAATTCAATACCTATGTATTTAGCTTTTCATAGCATTATTGATACATAGCATTATTGAGGGGGAGCTTTCCAAGCTCTTTCTTCCATTTTTGTTTAAAATAACGTATATGTTTTGTCATCATCAAAAGGGGGAGATTGTTGGCCCAAAGTTCAATCACCCTTGTTTAGTGTGTTTTGATGATTACAAAACATATTAGTTATTTGTACTAATATTGTTTATTGGTTAAGTGTGTTTCAGGATTCTAACTCAACTAGAAGGATTCTTCCCTAAAGGAAGTGCTTTGGACTCAAGTCAACTCAATTTGGGGCTCAAGAATCAAGTTTTGAAGATCATATGGTGAAAGCCCTCTTGAAGAACTTGAAGTCTTTAGAATCATTGTAAGAAATAGAATGTTAAAGTTTGAGTGTTGGATATTGGCTCTAGGATTCACATACACACAATTTGGTTTGTTAAAATGTGAGTCTTGTATTTAAGTTTTCATGTTTTTAAATTTGTTTCATGTCTTAGTAGAATATTTTCAGACCCTAAGTTTTACAAAATAAATATCATGTTTTAGATCATGTTTATATACTCCCTACTAGCATGTTACTTAAATTTGTTCAACCCAAAACTATTTAAAAAAAGTTTTCTAAGTCAAAAAAATATACTGATTTTCCTGTTTCAGGCTGACTGGCCGACCGGCCGGTCGACCGGCGCCAGTGCCAGGACGTGCACATTTGCGCACGTCTGTCGGTCGACCGCCCGGGTCAACCGACTGTAAGCAGTTTGCTCTCGCGTGTTCTGGGTCGACCGCCCCGGTCGACCGCCAGAAGACCCGAGCCAACGGCTCTTTGCCAGCTGAGCTGGCGGTCGACCGCCCGGTCGACCGCCAAGCCTGCAAAGCCCAACGGCTCTTTCTCTTTTGTGCAATTCTGAAATCTGTTTTTTTTGACTGCTTTTTGGCAGACTTTTTCAGGGTTTTTCAGAACTTTTTCAGAGCAATAAGTTCAAATAAATTGTTTTTAACTTATTTCTCTCCCTATAATAGTGGAGAAAGTTTCTTGCAAAATACCAAGAAAAATCCTCAAGTTTTCAAAGTTTTCAAAGAGAAAAGAAAAGTGTTTAAGCTCTCCATTTTTCAACTCTTTCTTGAGCTAGTTTTCAGTTGTGTTCCCTAGCAAAAATCATCTCTACAACTGAGTTTTTCTCACTACACTTCATAGAGCCAAAAATCCCTTACTCATTATAGTGAAGTTGTAAAAGAGTGAGAGTGTTGTAAAAGAGTTTGTGATCTTGTTGTGATCACTCTTGTTTCTTGTGATCTTCTTGTTCTTGTGGAGACACCTCTTCGGTAGAGGTTATTGTACTTGTGGAGCTCGATGCTCAGGTCTTCGGTAGACCGTTGTAATCGTCCTCGGTGATAGTGGAAACCCTTCACGGAGTGAAGGTGGGAGTAGAGCGGTGGCTCGAACATCGAAACAAATACTTGTGTTTGCGATTGTCTTTTGCTCTTGCTCTCTATTTTGCTTTTAATTTCTATTGCACTCTATTTGCTTTTAATTACTTGCTTGTGATCTTGTTTCTTTCTTTGTGCTATTACTTCAAGTTTGTAATCTTGTGATATCTTGTGTGCATCTCATCATTGCATATTATTCATCCTTTGTTCGATCAATTCTCATACAACCAAGGTTGCATTGCGCACCTCTAACCCATTCAAGGGGAATGGGGAGGAGGAGTTCAGAACCTCTCACGGGGTATTCGGCTCTTAGTCTTGTTTTGAGAGATCGTTGCATCATTCATCCATCTTAGTTTTAAAAAGATTGTTAGATTAGCAATAACACCTATTCACCCCCCCCCCTCTAGGTGTTTTTCACTATACTCATCACAACAAGATAACAATTAAGCACCTCAACTCTTATCTAGAGGAATTACGAGGAGAAGTTCAGAGCCCTTCACGGGGAATTCAGCTTCAAGTCTTGTTTTGAGTGATCGGTTGCATCATCTCATTTTATATTGTATTGAATTTTTAATTAATTAGCAATATACCTATTCACCCCCCCCTCTAGTGTAATTTCAATTGATATCAGAGCCTACGCTCCTGATATTAGGTTTAACCATGTAGAGTAAGATCTTGGATTGCTAATCTAGATTTGTATTTTCACACATATTGTTTATACACTTGGATTTCATGGTCCCTCCCCATGTATGATGTTACCAACATTGATAGATGGAGTATAGGATGAGTGTATCCCTTCAAACCCAAGGATTGCATGTTTACCTTGCTGCTACCAGGAAATCTTATCTTGATAATGACAAGCATATAGAGGCCAATGCATAAGCCTTAGTGGCACTTAGGCACACACTTAGAAAAAATATTTATCTATAGTTTCTCATTGTGATTCCGCTTTTGCAGTGTGGAATATTTTGACCTCTTCCGAGCTACAAACAACGAAGAATGTGGAGAAATAATCTAGTATAGAAGAGTCTGATCAAGCTTACTTCATGGTCCAAGGGAATGACTCCCTTGAGGTAAACTCGGATACTCAACTAGATGATTGTTCTAATTCTTCTTGTGATGATATATGGATACAGATGTATTAAATGAAGAACTATCTATAGTTTTTGAAAACTTACTTTCAAATACCAAGTTTTGAAAAAGAAAAGTCTTGAATTAAAAGAAGAAAATAAAAATTTGTTTTCTAAACTAACATGATTTTGCAAGAGAGGGTGAGATTTCAAGTGAAAGGGACTCATTGAAATCCCAACTTGACCTTGCCTTAAGTGAAAACAAAATTTTAAAGAATAAAAATTACTATAAGATGTTTTGAAGAATAATGAGGTTCTGTCTTCAAATTAGATTTTGTTTTAAAAGAGAAAAATTCTTTAAAAAATAAATTGCTTTAATTTCAAAAGAATTGGAATTATTTTAAATGAAAATAAATCTTTAAAAAATAATTTTTCTCTTTATGTTTGTCATATTTCTAGTGCTCCATCTACTAGTGATAAACATGTTGCATACTCCACTTCTTTTTCAATCATTGAGAATGATATTTGTATTTTGAAGAAGAGTATAGATTGTTTTGGCTCCACTTTGAGCTAAATGTGCTATGGATCACAAGAATTGGAATCCATGTTTCAAAAGAAACCAGTTTCACACTCATGCCCACCAATCACGGCATACACATGCTCATCATGCTCACATGCATAATTCTATGTGTGCTCATATGTACACTTGTACACATTACGGGTGTAAGGGCCACCTTGTAAGATTTTGTTATGATAGAATAAATATTTCAAAATTTGCAATAATTTTTTTGGGTCAGGAAAAGGTACCCTCATGGATCCAAAAAGTTATGGTACCAAAATATACCCATATTGTATTTGATGTAGGTGTGGGCTCTTACATGATGTGAGAGGAATGATGCCTTGATGGTGGATACATTAGGTTTGATGGATACTACATTGGATGCATCACCTTCAAGGATGTTTGGTGGGAGGACCACCATGGTTTGGAGACCTAGAGATTACCCCTATTGATTTTTGTAACTATCTCTAACTCCCATTTTGATTACATGCTCTCATTGATTGATTTTTTGTATGTCTGATTTTTCATGTTCATTATGTTTAAATGCATTGTTTATTAGACTTGTAATATACAAGTGTAGTCATTGAGGTACACCCATATTTATATGAACTATTATTTTTGTGTTCTCACTATATTTTAGCTATTATGTATATCCTAACTCTAAAGTACGTGCATTTGTCCTAATGATCATGACCGTTTATTGTTTGCACTTCATATCTTTGATTACTTGTTTAGATGAAATTTTTATAAAACTTGTGTTTATACTTGTACAACTAATGAGCCACATTTGTTTATCATATGTTTACGCTTTATTGCTCATTTGTACCCATTGGATGTACTTGTATAACCTAGTTTTGATGATTCTTGCATCTTTACTTGTTTTCCCTATTTTTTGTACATGTTTTCATAAAAAAAGTAATTATCTTCATGTATATGTTAATTTTGTCTAAAACTATTGGATATACATGTCTATCCTAGAGTCACTTGCTTTTCATGCAAAAAAAATTTTTGGACTCGTTTATGTTTGGGATATGTATGTATACTTTTAGTCTCAACAAAACATACATATATCTTGAAGTGTATTTAATTTTGATGATTTCTTACTTTTGATAAAAGAAAATTCATATGAGCTTAAATGTCTTATTTCATGATTTTGTTGATTACATGACTTTTACACTCTATGTTTGGTGTTTACTGATGATTTTTTGTTTCATGAGTATATATGTGCTTTATTGCTATTTGAGTGTCGATAATCATGTGATTTTCGTGTTTTCATGGGAATATAACTTGTTTTCATATTTGAAGGATTTAATGCTAGTTTTTCAAATTATCTTTAAACTAGTCTTTATTCTTCAATTGTTAGAGTATTTAAATTATGCTAAAATTTTTTTCAAATCATGATTTTTGAAAACCCCTACCACCTAAGGGCGGATGATTGGGCGACCATGCCTTGTATACCCTTATTTAATATCTTTTAAACTTGTGCATGAATAGGGTGGTAGGTATGTGTTATACATATGATCTTCATGTTATTTTATTTTTGTATGCTCAAATTTGTTTCTTATATATATATGCTTCAAACTTCATTTAGTATCAATTTCATTGGTATATGCATTTTCATACATGCATATATATATATATATATATATATATATATATATATATATATATATATATATATATATATGAGGAAAATGTATATCAGCCCGCGGGCTGAGAGTACTCTCTCAGCCTGCGGTGATGTGGCTCAATTTGTCACCTCAGTAACTTGCGGCCCGCTTATAGGAAGAATTTAAATTACCAAATACCCCTTATGAAAAGCTACTTTTTCTTAACTTTCCTTATTGTTTATTATTTTTTTGCCCAAAGGCAATTTTTGGAGCGCACGTTGTCAGATGATTGAGGCTAAACCTGCACACAAAATACGAAATTATAGAACTTAAGAAAAGAAGTGTGCAAGTGCTCAATTCTTCCGCTATAGCAAGTGGCTATGCGGGTCGTGATCCACAAGGAGGGTTTGCGATGGAAGCTTACGGTTCTTTATTGAAATCTTATTGAAAACCAAACGATAGTTCGTTCTCCGTTTTTAAAGTTAAAAAAAAAGAAAAAGAAAGTTAAAGTTAAAGCTAAGAAGAAAGCGAGAGATGAAAAAGGTGGACAAATCAGAAAACAGAAAAAGCGATTATGTACAATGAAGTGGAAAGAAGAATGAAAACGATTTGGAAGAAGTGGTTGGTGATCTAAACTAAGAAAGAAAAGAAAGAAAGAAAAGTGAAGAGATACTTACCTAGGTTGATTGATGACTTACTTGGAAACCTTTTGCAAGTTCTACCTTTTTTGCTTCGAAGGCGTTCAACGCATAGATCATAAACTCGAGCTCGGTCCCCGTGCACATTATATCGTCAAGCATAAGAAGAACGAAGTGATGCGGATCTTGGAAGAGGAGAACGTCTTCATGAACTATCGCTGGTTCTCACGTAGCTTGGTTATACTTGCTTTGGAATTCACTTGTACACTCAACAAATACAACCAAGGTAAAGTAGAAGAGGAAGAGGAAAGCAAAACAAATGTAAAGTAAAGCAGAATAGAAAACAAACAAATCATTTACCTTTATTACTTGCTGAGACAATGAAAGAAAGGAGTAGGGTACATCGTCGGTGTCACTCTCAACATCAGCCCCTCTCTCTTACTTACATGAATCTTCTTCTACCCTAAGTTACATACAAATTACATACATAAAAAAAGACTAAAAACCTAAACTAAGGAATGAAAACTAAGCTAAATCCTAATATGCCTTGACGTCCTTTTCAGTGCACATAATGGCCTTTTATAGGCAGAAAACCCAACCACCAAGATCCCGGGAGGTCGGGGGAGTTCACGCTCCCCCTAACTCCCCAAGATTGCTGCGGAAACGCGGCCCAAGCCGCGTTTCCGCGGCCAGGGTGTGGCCATCTGTTGGTGGGTCTCTCCGGGGTTTCTTCTGGCTTTATCCTTTGTTGGTTTTGTCGTTTGAGCTCCGGATTCTGACGAAATGGCCTTGGATTCTTGGCTTTAACCGATCGATTCTGAGAGGATTCTTCTCAACCATTTCAACTCTTGATTTTGCCCTGATTTTATGTGTACGAATAACTCTGATTTAATTCAGAATTCTGGTGGCTTTTGGGCTCATTTCTCTTCATCTCCTTAAGGATTGGGCCTGCAAATAAATTAAACAAATAATTAGGACAATGCAGGCTTTTATTCTAAAATAAGTATGGAAATATGACATTAAATATGCAACATTAGTGACCAATCATACCCCCATACCTATCTTTTGCTCGTCCTCGAGCAAAACAATTAAACTATACTAGAGATTATTAGACCACTTTCGCAGGTCGCGCGCGATTGCACTGAGCATGTGCAACAAGCCGTTAAACCTCTAGGTTCCCCCTAGAGGACGAGTTTTGTCTCGTGAGGGTTTTCAGCGGATTGCACCCACAAAATCCATAAAGAAAGAGAAATAAAGAGTTAGTATTTTCGAAAAGTATTTGAAAGAGAAAATATTTGAAATATGATTGTAAGATCTAAGCAATCTATAAGTGATAGGAAAGCCAAATTTTTCATTCCTAAACTTAGTCTCTATTCAAAATTTGTTATCAATCAAAGTAAGGAGTCAAATTGTACTTCTCATCTAGTCTATTACTTTACCCTAAGTCATATGCACCTTGTGAATGTGAAAATTTTGACTAAGGGTTCATTAACTCTAACTCTTATGCCTTATTTATTTTTATATATATACTTTTTTTTTTGTGGTACTATTCCTTATTTTATTAGGCTTTCTAATCTGCCCATGTAACGAGCCTTTAATCGATGACTCCCAAACCAGACGTCTTAGGGCACCAGGTGAGAAGACACCCCTAGGACTTAAGGACTCGAGCAAACAAGGCCAAAAAACTAAGGATTTTATTATATGAACCTCTTTTAGGCGTGAATACTTATACTTTATTAGGCACAAATACCAAGCTTAATCAGAGGATTTTTTTTTTCAAACTTATCTAATCATCTTTCGCATAAATACCAGGCTTGCTTAGGCCAAAGCACCTAGCTAGTCAATAATTAGACTTGTGTTTTTTTTCTTTTTTTCTTTTTTTTTTTTTCAAACTCATCTAATTTTCTTTTGCATAAATACTAAGGCTTTCTTAGGCCAAAGCACCTAGCTAATCAATAATTAGATTTGTTTATATATATATATATATATTTTTTTATAAGGTATAAGAATCTTTGTTTTTGAACCCTAAGTGTGTAAGTGTATGAAGTGTGCATATTTCATCAAGGTAAAGTTCAAGACCAAATTACTTTGACAAATTATCTTCCTAGCTCTAAAAATCAAACAAATAATCTATTTTGACCAAGTATAAGAAATCCTAATTTGGATTTTCCTATTCCTTAAAATTAACTTAATTTCTTACAAAAATAAGTCAAAAATATTGTTTCTATTTTTCAAAAAGTTTTTAAAAATAAAGAAAAATGTTAATTTTTTTTGTTTTTTTT
This sequence comes from Agave tequilana, assembly GCA_038442645.1. NCBI lineage: Eukaryota > Viridiplantae > Streptophyta > Magnoliopsida > Asparagales > Asparagaceae > Agave > Agave tequilana. The sequence continues at coordinate 8,635 of JAVJIF010026428.1, forward strand.
TTTTTTTTGTTTTAAAAAAAGAAAAGTATGTTAGACCCTCCCCCACACCTATCTCATGCATTGTCCTCAATGTATGAATTAATGCATAGATGCATGAAAAAGAAGAAAGGGAAGGAAAATGGTTACCTTAAGGTGGTGGTTCCGGTGGTGGTCTGATTGGTCCACGAAACATGGCCCAATCAACTTTTCTTGGGTCTCGGAGGAACCCACCAGAAATTACTTTAATATAACCCACTAAAAAGATGTATCCATAAAGGATCTTTATTAAATATTTAACCCATCTAATTTCCATATTCATAATTGATTTCGGAGTCAAATTTGTCAACCACCTTGTCCAATAATGGAGTATGAAATGATAGAACAGTTGACTTGGACTCAGGAAGGACAGGAACTAATACCGACTCAGGAAGTGACTTAAGTCAAGTAAAGGTTCAGGAGTCGAAATAGGTTCAGAAATTGGGTCCAAGTCAAGAAGTTGAAACTCCAGTCCACATGTATTGTCCAACAATGAAATGTGACCTAATATGGGTGATTCTAGTTCAGGAATGATAGGTGGAGGAATCAAAGCTGACTCTAAAATATTACTCAAGTTTGGTAACAAAACGGGAGTCAAGATTGATTCAGAAAGTTGAACTAGATCACAGATTTGAGAATCTAGGTCACATATCTCATTGAGTTCAATATCAAAAATGGAGAACTTGCCAATTTGTCAATAGGATCTTCAAAAGTGTATAATTTGTTAAGTTCAATATGATCCTCAAAGATGGGTGATTCAATTTCATTATGAATTAGGACAGGATCCAATGTCGGCTCCGGGAAAAGATTGAAGTCAGGTAAAGATACCGGAGTCATTATTGAATCAGGAAGAAGAATTGAATCACTAAGTTGGGGTTCAGGATCATAATCATTTTCAAGTTCTATTTCAGGAAAAGGAAAACTAGCCAAACTATCAATATCTTTTTCAAGATTTGGAGTTTGGGTAAGTTCAAATGGTTGTTCTGAATAGAATTTGATTTCCAAAACAACATGACTCTTTGGCTCTAACAGAATGGTAAGTGACATCAGGACGGTGGGAACGTAGAGATTCGACCATCATATCTATGTCACGATTTCTAGCATTTTGAGCAGGAGTCATGGCTTCTAGCATCTTTTCATAGTTGATGGGTTCATTGTCTTGTTGAAAATGAAGAGTTTGTTTTGGAAGTGGTATTGAAATTGTGAGTCCATCAGATTTTGTGATTGTTGTTTGGACTCACGCATACTCTGTTCCAAAATTGATGGTTTTCTATTTTGGACTGGTGGAACTGAGTATGACTCTTGAAAATAGTGTGGACTAGGTGGAGAAGGAGGACACTGTGGTTGAAAATTGGACTCGGGGTAGGTGAATCCCCACTGACTCTGTGAAGAGTTGAAATCGTTATGGAAATTATAGTCATACGATGGGGGACATGGGTTATATGGATTCGGATAAGACCAATCCGACACACTAGGTTGGTTAAAGTCATGATATGCCGGTTGGTAATATTCGAAAAAGAGTTTGATGTATAATATGGATTATTATTAAGTTGGAAAAATTATTATTATAAGCCATATCACACAATGGAATACAAACAAAAAGATAGAAAAACACACAAATAAACAAACAAGAAGAAAAAATTCTAACCTAAGTTAGGGTAGACCTAGACCTAGACGACTCCTAACTGGTTAGACTGTCCACAGGAGGTTTAATGTAGACTTTGACCACAAGCTAATCAGTCAGGTCAGGGCAGGTTGGTGGGAGGTTTTCCGTCAAAAGACGTTCCTTAATTAAATAACCACCAACCTTCGGGCTTTCGGCCCTTAATCCCTTTCCTAGATACTGATTTGGCAAGAGTCAAGTTCCAACACCTTTCCCCCTTAGGATAATCTCCTAATAATTGAGTCCGAGATGTCCCTAGGGCCAACGTCTACTCAATTTTAGTTAGGCTTGGGTTAGTGAGTGCTTGGAATCTGATTTTTGGGCTAAGGAAGGGTGATTAAATCCCCACCTTATCTTGTTATGGGTTAGTGCCCTTAAAATAATTTTGTGTCAAGTGTACAAGATATGTAAGATTCACTCAAAGCGATATAAACAACCAAGAAGTGAGTCCTATGCTAAATGCAATGCATACGTACCTTGCTCCAGCACTCTTCAACAGTAAAAAATAAAGGAATTAAAAAGACAACGTGCCTAAAATGCAAATGTCTAATCAATTTTTTTATCTTTTCAACAAATATTTTATTGTTGATTATTAGCAGGCTTATGTTATGGCATATAAGAAAAATTAAACTTGCAGCAAACTAGAATTTTTTTTAAACTAAGCAGCCCTGCAAAAAGCTGTTAGTAGTCAACTCTTCCTTGCCGCGGATCCGCGGCTTTTGCCGTGGAAACGCGGCAATTCAGAGGGCCCTTTGTCTCTGTTTTTTTGGAGCAGAGGCCCAAGGCCACTTGTATGTCACTGCAATAATAATTTTCTGCTTTGCTTGCCCTGTAACCTGCAACAGAGAAGAAAATTCGTTTAGTTCTAAAAAATTTGCAATAAAAATTCAGATTTCAATAAAACCGTTTTACCCTCCCCGGCAACGGCGCCAAAATTTGATTGAGGCTAAACCTGCACACAAAATACGAAATTATAGAACTTAAGAAAAGAAGTGTGCAAGTGCTCAATTCTTCCGCTATAGCAAGTGGCTATGCGGGTCGTGATCCACAAGGAGGGTTTGCGATGGAAGCTTTACGGTTCTTTATTGAAATCTTATTGAAAACCAAACGATAGTTCGTCTCCGTTTTTAAAGTTAAAAAAAAGAAAAGAAAGTTAAAGGTTAAAGCTAAGTGGACAAATCAGAAAACAAGAAAAAGCGATTATGTACAATGAAGTGGAAAGAAGAATGAAAACGATTTGGAAGAAGTGGTTGGTGATCTAAACTAGAAAGAAAAGAAAGAAAGAAAAGTGAAGAGATACTTACCTAGGTTGATTGATGACTTACTTGGAAACCTTTTTGCAAGTTCTATCTTTTTGCTTCGGAGGCGTTCAACGCATAGATCATAAACTCGAGCTCGGTCCCCGTGCACATTATATCGTCAAGCATAAGAAGAACGAAGTGATCTTGGAAGAGGAGAACGTCTTCATGAACTATCGCTGGCTCTCACGTAGCTTGGTTATACTTGCTTTGGAATTCACTTGTACACTCAACAAATACAACCAAGGTAAAGTAGAAGAGGAAGAGGAAAGCAAAACAAATGTAAAGTAAAGCAGAATAGAAAACAAACAAATCATTTACCTTTATTACTTGCTGAGACAATGAAAGAAAGGAGTAGGGTACATCGTCGGTGTCACTCTCAACATCAGCCCCTCTCTCTTACTTACATGAATCTTCTTCTACCCTAAGTTACATACAAATTACATACATAAAAAGAAAGACTAAAAACCTAAACTAAGGAATGAAAACTAAGCTAAATCCTAATATGCCTTGACGTCCATTTCAGGGCACATAATGGCCTTTTATAGCAGAAAACCCAACCACCAAGATCCCGGGGAGGTCGGGGGAGTTCACGCTCCCCCTAACTCCCCAAGATTGCCGCGAAAACGCGGCCCAAGCCGCGTTTCTGCGGCCAGGGTGTGGCCATCTGGCCACACCCTATGGTGGGTCTCTCCGGGGGTTTCTTCTGGCTTTATCCTTTGTTGGTTTTGTCGTTTGAGCTCCGGATTCTGACGAAATGGCCTTGGATTCTTGGCTTTAACCGATCGATTCTGAGAGGATTCTTCTCAACCAGTTTCAACCTCTTGATTTTGCCCTGATTTTATGTGTACGAATTAACTCTGATTTAATTCAGAATTCTGGTGGGCTTTTGGGCTCATTTCTCTTCATCTCCTTAAGGATTGGGCCTGCAAATAAATTAAACAAATAATTAGGACAATGCAGGCTTTTATTCTAAAATAAGTATGGAAATGTGACATTAAATATGCAACATTAGTGACCAATCACCAGACTTGTTTATTATTATTTTTTTCCCTTTCTTTTTGCCGCTCTTTATATGATTTAGGTTATTGATTATAAATTATTTTTTTCCCCTATTTCCTTACCTCTCTTTGTCAGATCTAGGTTCTCCTATATAGTTTATTTTTTTGTGTATATAATGTAGACAGAGACTTTGGTCGCAGTATACATGGTTAATTGCGACCAAGGTCGCAATGTTGTTATTGATAAAGAGGGCCAGTATCTGCAATCTAGGGTCGCAATACAATGACAGCGACTTATGTCACAGTACGTTAGGTAGGTGTTTCCTTTATATTAACACGCATATGTTGTTATTGATAAAGAGTGCCAGCATCTGCAATATAGGGTCGCAGTACAATTACTGCGACTTAGGTCGCAGTACGTTAGGATGGTATTTCCTTTTTATTGACACGCATAGCGACCAAGGTCGCAGTGTTGTTGATTAATACTAAAGACCAGCAACTGCGACCAAGGTCGCAGTATATTTTATTAAGACTCGTCCAACAACTGCGATCAAAGTCATATATATTTTAAAAAAAAAGTATGACTGCTTTAATTTAAAAAAAGTCATATATATCCTTCATTTTAAAATTAACCTTAGAAAACAGATTCATATATATTTAAAAAAATAAAATACAATTTTTAAACTTCTAATCCTCGTCATCACCATCGTAATCAGATTCGTCGTCAAGAGTATGACCGCTTTCGTCTTCCATATCGCTTTCCGTCCCTTCCACCTCTTCAGCGACAATCTCCTCTTCGCTTTCTTCCTCTTCATTAAGTATTTTGGTTCATCATTGAACTCCCAGAACGGGTCGTCTGTATCAAGCTCATCCTCTGACCCGTAGTGAGGCATCGCTTCAGAACTATACATCCAATCATCATTAGATGATTGGCTTCTTTCCGGTGAAGACGGTGGAGATGACATTTTTGAATCTATTTCCGAACAGTGAGAGTAACTAGTTTCAGCAAAACAATTGAGTATGTTTATAATCCTTTGCTGATGACCCTTTATATATTTGTAATCCCAGAATTCTAAAAGGTTTAAGCTCTCAAACTACGTGAATATCTCCCAAACTTATTTTCTACCTTTTCCCAAAATTTGTATACTTCCTAGGTGACTGTTCAGTTATCCAAAACAGTTTAAAAGTTAATACACTATAACTTTAAATTACTTTGAACTCCAAAACAGTACATTATTGCGACCATAGTCGCAATGGAAACTGATAAATGATTAAGTAACTGCGACCATAAATTGTCAACCGTTAGTCATCAAATACTGTCCTTCGTATAATTTCTGAATGTTTGTCCGATCCTCCTATGAACAATTAAATTGGTTTTTACATATATTATGCGACCATGGACTGCGACTATGATCGTAGTACCGCGACTATGGTCGCAGTATTTACGAGAGCGATAGTATAATCACAGTTTACGTATTATTTTATATTCTTTTTTGTTCTTTATTTTTGATTGTTGTCTGAATAAGGACTGATTCTATAGTCGCAGTTCACCGTATCTTTTTGTCTCAGCCGCCTATAACGTATGAATTATTTTTAATTATTGCATCCCTGTAGCACGGCTTGAAGCCATACGGATGACACTAGCTTTTGCATCTTTCAAAAATTTTAAACTTTTTCAAATGGATGTGAAAAGTGCATTTTTGAATGGTTTTATTAATGAAGAAGTTTATGTTTCTCAACCTCCCGGTTTTGTTGATCATGTTCATCCCGACTTTGTTTTTAAACTTGATAAAGCTTTGTATGGATTGAAACAAGCTCCAAGAGCTTGGTATGAAAGGCTTTCTAGTTTTCTCATTTAAATGATTTTATTAAAGGCAAAGTAGACACCACTCTATTCACTAAGCATGTTGATAATGATATATTAATTGTGCAAATTTATGTTGATGATATAATTTTTGGTTTCTACTAATGAGCTTTTGTGCAATGATTTTGAAAGGTAATGCAACTTGAGTTTGAAATGTCTTCAATGGGTGAGCTCAATTTCTTCCTTGGACTCCAAATCAAGCAATTGCAAAACGGGACGTTCATAAGTCAAGCCAAGTACGCAAAGGAACTTGTAAAGAAGTTTGGACTTGAAGGCTCAAAGACTTGCAACACTCCCATGGCAACTACAACCAAGCTTGATAAAGATGACCAAGGTAAAAATGTTGATATTAAATTATATAGAAGCATGATAGGAAGTCTTTTATATTTAACGGTAAGTAGGCCGGATATCATGTTTAGTGTGTGTCTTTGTGCTAGATTTCAATCGTGTCCTAAAGAGTCCCATCTTATTGCGGTAAAACGCATTATTCGTTATATTAAGGGCACTATTGGGATGGGTCTATGGTATCCGAAAACCGGAGATTTCTCAATGACGAGTTATTCGGATGCCGACTATGCGGGTTGTAGAGTAGATAGAAAGAGTACTAGTGGGACATGTCAATTTCTTGGTAATTGTCTTGTTTCATGGTCCTCTAGGAAACAAAATTCCGTAGCACTCTCAACCGCCGAGGCGGAGTATGTTGCCGCAGGGGCTTGTTGTGCACAAGTCCTTTGGATGAAACATACTCTCCTTGATTTTGATTTGCATTTTGATCATATAAAATATTTTGTGATAATACTAGTACTATACACATGACTAAGAATGCAAATCAACATAGTAAGACCAAGCACATTGAGATTAGATATCACTTTCTTAGAGATCATTTTGAGAAAGGAGATATAGATATTGATTATGTTTCCACGGATTTACAACTAGCCGATATTTTCACTAAACCACTTGATTTTGCTAGATTTTCGTTTATTTGTGGAGAACTTAATATTTGTGTTATTGATTAAACATGTTTTTCATACCCGTTTTGATGTATGACAAAAAGGGGGAGAATTAGTTTACATGGACAAAAATAAGTTCATTTGGTCTTGGTTCCATATGAATTTATATGTTTTGGTTTTATGAGTTTTTGTTATGAGCCTTGTGTTTTATGAATTTGAAGAACTCTTGTATTTTGGTCTTGGTTCCATATGAATTTATATGTTTTGGTTTTATGAGTTTTTTGTTATGAGTCTTATGTTTTATGACTTTGAGAACTCTTGTATTTTGTGTTTTATTGGTATTGTTTCAATTTGGTTTCAATTGGCATCAAGAGTATGTTTTTGTGTTTTTTAAATTCTTGTGTTTTTTTTTATATAGCATAATTTGAGGGGGAGTCTTCTCCTCCCCCATATTTTTGTCTATAGCCTATTTGTTTTGTCATCATCAAAAAGGGGGAGATTGTTGGCCCAAGAGGTTACACTCTCTTGTTTTGTGTTTTGATGATGACAAACCAAATAAGAGCTATTTGGTACTAATGAATTTGTTCAAGATAAGTTTCAGGTTTTGTACCATGTTTGGAGACCATTGGCTTAGCTTTTGCAAGAACTTCTAAGTTTCACATAGCAAGGAAGGCAAATTGCACAATCAAGGAAGGATCATAGAAGAGAAGGCACAAGCAAAGCATGGATGGCTCAAAGACTTGAAGATTGCTCAAAGAGTATTTAATCATTGTATTTTTAGTTTTATAGTTTGTTAAAGAATAGTGGATAGGTTTGAAGCTCTATCACACACGTTTTTGCGCACATGTTTATTTCAAAATGTTTTCTTATAATTTATACAAAAACATTTTATTTACAAGATTTGGCCTACAGATATATATTTGTGTTTTATACAAATCTATGTTCAAAACTATTTTTATCAAAATCAAAATCCCCTTTTATTTTCTCTTCAAAATCCTGATTTTTGACCTGAGCTAGTCGACCGAAAACGGTCGACCGGACCTATGACAGGTTGGCCGGTCGACCGTCCCAGTCGACCGTGGCTCTGGGTGTGCACGTATCTGTGTGCACTTTGTATCGGTCGACCGACCGGTCGACCGACTGTAAGCAACTTTGCTCTCGGTTAGATTGGGTCGACCGGGCGGTCGACCGCTGGCCTGCAACGGTCACATTTTTGAACTTGCGGTCGACCGACCGGTCGACCGACAGAGCCGTTTGAACAGTAACGGGCATTTTTTTCTGAGCTGTTTATTTTTGTCTTTTTCTCACTTAAGTGAGTTTAAATGACTTGTTTTGGTTTAATACATTCTGATTAGCCTTAAAAATGTTTTATCTTCTAACCCTAGCCCTCTCCTATAAATAGGGGTGTTTGGGGAGAGATTGGCTCACCTAATCATTACACAAAAAATTCAAAGTTTAAGGCATTCAAAAGAGCTTGGTTTTTGATTTTTGTGCTGAAATTTCTCTCTCATTTTCTGAAGTGTTTTTCAAAAGAACTCTCTGATTTCATTTTCTTTTCTCCTTGCACACAAGAGCTTCATTCCTACTCATTGTTCTCTAAGGACCTTTTGTAAGGGAAGAGACAATTGAAAGAGAGAGTTTGTGGTCTTTTGACTACTCAGAAATTCCTTGTACTTGAGATTGTGGAGTTGGGTACTCCATTGTATTTGTGATCTTTGTGATAGTGGAAGTAGCTAGAATCCTTCTGGGGAAGGCGAGGAGTAGAGCTGGGTGCTCGAACCTCGATAACATATCTTTGTGTTTGCGATTGGTTTACTTTTCCTTGTCATTACTTATTGCTTGAGATTGTCATTGCCATACTCATTTTCATTCATATTGTCAATCATTATCCCATACAACAAGGTTGCATTGCGCACCTCTAACTCATTTTACGAGGAAGCCGAGGAAGGAGTTCAGAGCCCTTAATAGGGAATTCGGCTCTTAGTCTTATTTTGGGAGATTGTTGCATTACATTTGCATCATAATTTTTAAATTGCTCTTTGATTAGCATCATCACCTATTCACCCCCCTCTAGGTGATTTTCACAATCTAGTATGGTTAAATGCACATGCGCTCAAAGTAGAGCTCAAACAATCAATTTTATTTTTCAAAAATTTAACTTCATTTTGATCAATAGAGGTGGTGGCATGTAAAGCATGATCAAAAGTCTTTTTCTTCTTAGAACCTTTTCTTTTTCTTTTTCTTTTTCAAAAATTTTTCTTTTTAAAAGAGTTATTTTTCTTGAAATGCAATTTCTTTTTGTTTCTCCACCAAGATAATTTCATTTTTCAAAATCATATTTCCTTCACACAAATCATTCAATTTAGACATCAAGGAAATATTTTCATTTTCAAATCTTTATTTTCTTTTTCTAAGCATGCAATGTTACTTCTAAATGAATCATGTTCTATATGCATGCAATCAAGTTTCTTTTTCAAATTTTTATTATCTTTCTTAATCATGTCATATTTTTCAAGCAATAGTTGACAAAAGATGTGAGCTCATCATATGACATGTTATCATCTTCTACCTCGGATTCGGTATTTACCTCAAGGGGGTTATCCCCTTGGACCATATAGCACAAGTTGGAGGTGTTGCTTCTAACGTCCGAATCGCTCCCCGCATAATATAGATCCTTTTCGCCAAGGGAGGTAATGAAGTTCAAGCTACAAAAGCTGATTCAATGTTAGAAACTCTAGAAAATAGTCATCATTTAGGGTACTCTTCAAAGCATAAAGGGCTTTTGCATTAGCCTCAATGTTCTTACCATTTAAATAATATGCATTATTAGTTGTGGCAAGATAAACATGAATGCCTAGGGCTTTGAGGTATAAAGACATCTTAACCTTCCAAATTTGGATGTTAAGAATGTCAAAGGTGGGTGGTGACATGAAGTCCATGGTGTGTGTACAAATAATGTGATTAGCCTAAAAATGAGGATCTTTAACTCTAGTTTGTAAGACCTAAATTCAGAGCACTTGGCTCTGATACCAATTGTAGGTTTACCTAGAGGGGGGTGAATAGGTGATGGCTAATCTAATGGCCACTTAATGCCAAATAATGCGGAAGTATAAACTATTATGACCTAAACTAAACTCTTACACTAAACACCACGTATAACACAAGAGTTTGCCGAATTCCCCATGAAGGGCTCTGGACAAACTCCTCTAGATTCCCTCTAGATAGGGTTGAGGTGCCGCGTTGGCTCTCTTGGTTGAATACAAGTATTAGCAAATAATCCCAAGCATATATATCAATTAAGCACAAATGTATATCATGCATATAAAGATAAAGACAAGATAAGTATGCAAGATATAAACAAGTAAGGGAGAGAGAAAGAGCAATCGCAAACACAAGGGATTTGTTTCGAGATTCGAGCACACTAGCTCTACATCCCCGCCTTCGACACACGAAGGATTTCCACTATAATCGATCCCACCAGATCACTCGGTGTCGCAACACCTACAAATCTCGGACTCCCTAGTCCGTACACACCGCAAGCCCATCGGCTCGCCGAGGCCGCACCTCAAACAAAGAGTTCGCACCCGAACCCGAAACACCGAGTCCCCACTAGGACCCAAAACAATACGAACACAACTGTTCGCCTTCTCAAAGGAACAAAGTAGAACTTTGGTGATCACAACTCTTGATCACCTAAAATCCTCTCACAACAAATCCCTATGGGTAGATATAGCAATGGATGGCTCAAGTGTTGTGTGAGAAAACAAGGATGAGAATGGTGGAGGAAAACTCAAGAAATCTCTTTTTAAACACTCTTGATAAACTCTCCTTTTGATAGGAAATATTTGCTCTCAATTTTGTGGAGAAAACCTCTTAAAAAAGTAGGAAAAACTGACTCTAAAAGTCTCTAAAAAATCTTAATCAAAACAGCCCCCATAAGCCCCATTTTTATAGAGTCTGGAAAACTAGCCGTTGAGGTTCTGTTAGGCCTGTCGGTCGACCGTCCGGTCGGCCGGCCAATGGTCATATTTCAGACCGTTTGAGCCATCGGTCGACCGAGCCAGGATACAGAGAGCAAGTCTCTCTGTCCGGTTGACCGCTCGGTCGGCCGGGGCCTTTCCAGAGAGCAGAGCTCTTTGGACGGTCGACTGGGTCGGTTGGCCAGCCATCCTGCCGAACTGGCGTACACGTCTGTGCACGTCAGTCGACCGGGTCGGTCGACCGGCTACAGCCAGGACAGAACAGTAAGGGATTTAAAACTTGGTCTTTTTGGTTCAAATAAAATCCCATAAAATACTGAAAAATCTACAAAAATAGTTTTACCAATATACTTTGATAAACAAACATGCTTGCACAAAATCAAGGCATGTTACAAATAATTTGGACTATTTTTGTAAGTTGAAAATATTGGCTCAAATGAAAACAGTATTTTCCAAAACTTATTTTTCCAAACTTTGTTTTTCCAAAACATAACCAAATACAAAACAGATATTAAACAACTTTGAAAGCATAGAGTGTATGGATATGATCCACTACACAAACATGGTGAAATATCTATGTTTTTGACATTAAGCTTTAAACTTGGTTTTGGTTAAAAGACATGTATATAAGAAATTCCAAAAACCAAACATGTATTTTCTAAAATTGAAAATCTTTTGTAAAAACAAAACTATCAAGAGTGTGTGTGTGTATGTACTTGAGCAATCCACCAACTACTCTATCCTTTACATTTTATCTAAAACAAAATCTTCTAAAAACAAACCTAGACTCAAGTCTTCATCTTCTTGAAGTCTTCACTTGAAGCCTTCTCATCTTCTTGACTTGGTCCAAACACGATCCAATGGCTCTTGGATCAACCGTGCTAGCTCCAAAACTTGACTTTAAATCCTTTGTTGAAGCTATGCACCTACTAAGATCTTGATCATGAATCTGTCACTAATTAAACACAAGATCATTAGTACTATAACTATATGAGTTAATCATCATCAAAACTAGAGTGATGGACCTTCGGGCCAAAATCCTTACTCTCGGGTAAGGACGGTCGACCAGGCGGTTGACCGGAGGTTGGCAACGGTCAAATTTCGACCGTTGGCCGGTCGACTGGCCGGTCGACTGGATGGTCAATTCTGACCATAATTAGCTGCTAACGGCTAGTTTTTCAAATAGCTATATAAATGGGTTTTCTTTTCACTGTTTTCAATAAGTTTTTGGAGAGCTTATTTTCTGATCTTATTAGTGTTTTTACAGCAATCAAAAGAAGTTTTGGGCTCTAAAGTTTACACATGATTTTGTGTTTTTCTAGGGTTTGGAAAATCAAAGAAAGTTGATTTTGGGAAAAGTGTTTTGGTTCAACTTCTTCATTCTTATTTCTAGTTTTTCCTAAGTATTTTCTTTGAGTATTTATTTTCTATTCCTTTGGTTTTTCTCACACTTGAGTCATATCTTGCTATCCTATCTATTAGGATCTTTTATTGGGGGAAAACTAGTTTGTGGTTGTGGTAACCACCAAGTTGTAAACTTCCTTCATTGTGATATCCCTCTAGTGAGAGGTGATTGAGTTGGTATCCCTCTATTATGAGGTGATTGTGGAAGTTGTCGTTGGCTCCCTCTGGTGAGAGGAGGAGATTGTGTTTAGCTCCCTCTAGTGTGAGGTGGATGAAATACACCTAGAGGGGGGGTGAATAGGTGTTAGTGCTAATCTAAAACTTAATGCAAAACTAAGTGCGCTAAATGCGGAAGCTAATGCAAATCTTGCAACACACTTAGTACAATCAACAAGTGTAGCCGAATTCCCCGTGAAGGGCTCTGGACTAACTCCTCTTGATTCCTCTTGAATGGGTTGAGGTGCTATGTGAAGCTCTTGTTGATTAGGTACAAGTGAGGCACACACAAACAACCAAGCATATAAGATGAATAGGCAATATGAAATATGCAAGGCACAACAAGCAATATATGATATGAATGAAGTATGATGCTTTGCACAAGTAAATGTGAGAGAGTTAGAGAGACAATGGATCAATCGCAAAGGCCAAGATATGTTTCGAGGTTCGAGCACCCAGCTCTACATCCCCGCCTACACCACCGTGTAGGATTTCCCAATCCACTATAGGAGTACCAAACTCCTCACTCAACCTTACAATACCACCGAGGCAATACAACCACAATCCACCTCTACCGAAGAGGGATACGGCCCGTAGCCAACAACAAACACCACTACCTCTACCGAAGAGGTTTACAACACAATCGCCTCTACCAAAGAGGGATCCAAACCAATACCACTCCGATCACCTCTACCGAAGAGGGATTCACAAAAGAAAGGAGGGTTTACAATTTAGAGGCCACAACAACAACCTCAAAACTCTCTCTTTTCTCTTTTTCCACAAAAACAAGATCCTAATAGTTTAGGATAGAAGATATGGCTCAAGTGTGGAAAATTAGGTGTTTTGGAAAACAAGAACACAAAGAAAATACTTGGGAAAAAAATTCTTGTAAAAGATATAGAATGAAAACCAATACAAATATCCCAAATCCTATTTTCTTTGATTTTTCCAAAAACCTAAAACAAAATGAATGAATCCTTTTTGCACAAAAAAACTCTTTTGAAAACACTGTTAAAACACTAGTAAAGGTCAGGAAATTTTGGCATAAAAATCTTGAGGAGAAACTCCAAACAATAGGGTTTATATAGGCCAAATTCAAAACTAGCCGTTAGGCTGACGTGTCAGTCTGACAGGCCTGGCGGTCGACCGCCCGGTCGACCGTCAAACGGTCAAAAATATGACCGTTGACAGCTGCCGGTCGACCTGGCGGTCGACCCAAACAAACAGAGACCAATCTGGTCACAGTCGGTCGACCGCACGGTCGACCGTCTACAGAAACAGCCGACGTGCACGGTTTTGTGCACGTCCGGTCGACTGGCCGGTCGACTGGTTGCTTGGCCCAGTCGACTGTCCCAGTCGACCGGCTTAACCGGGCAGACAGCAAAATAGGTCAGATTGGAACACATTTTTGAGGTCTAAAACATTCGAATTTGGGAATAAGTATATAGGATGAAGTTGTAGATATTTAAGTCTTCTTTCTAAGGCAACTTACATCAAATCAATATCATTTCAGAATTGAATGTTATCAATAAAAGACTAAAAGGTGTCAAAACAGAAACTGTAAACTGTTTTCAGAACAAGAACAGATTTCAACCAAATATTTGACAACTTTAAAATTAGAATCAGAAAATGGTTATTAAATAAGAAATTTAGATCTGAAAGTTATCTTTGAAATGCAAGTTAAATCATGTTATTTGAATATAAAAATAAAAAGTTATGATAATAACTATAGAAGGGTGTCAAGCCTTGAAATCCAAAACCGATTCAATCAAAAACCAAACATATTGAATTTATGTGTGTGTATTGTGAACTTGAGCATATCAACTATACTAAGCTTTACAAATGGATCTAAAACACACTAAACTAAACTATGGATACCTAAGTCTTTGAGTCATCAAGAAGACTTGCTCCCAAACGCGATCCACCGAGTGCAAAGGTATGATCTTTAAGTTTTGGCACCGGAATCACCATGATAAGCTTCCAAACACTTCATGTTGAAGCTAATCATCAACTAATATCTTACTAATGATCTGAAACTTAGAATCACAAGATTATTAGTAAATATAACTACATGAATGAGTCATCATCAAAACTAGAGTGGAAGGCCTTTGGGCCAACAATCTCCCCCTTTTTGATGATGACAAAACTCATGGAGTTATATATGCATGGATTAAAGTTATGCTTCAAAGAAGCTCCCCCTTAACTCATGCATAAACAAATAAACAATAAATATGCAATGAATGACAATGCATATAAACATGGTGCTCTAGATACCAATGAAATATTTAAAATAAAACATGCTTCTAGATCCAATTAAAACATCATATATGCAAAATGTAAGCATGCATATATAAACTCTATAACTCAAAATCTTTCTCCCCCTTTTTGTCAATCATCAACAAAGGGGTAAAAACATAAAAACAAATTTTTTTTTTCGTCCCCTTTTTGTCAAAAACAAAAAGATCAAGAAAGGGTAATCAAAACAAATGTGATACCAATTTAAGATATGACAATAAAGTGCATATTGATACCAATTGAAATAAAACATATAAGCAATGTAAATCAAAAGTATATATTTTTCTTAAACAAAATTTTGAGATACCAATTAAAAACACTCAACATAAACATCTTGATATCATTAAGAGAAATATGTTCTTTTAAGCATATGATACCAATTTGAAACGATATTTTAACATAAAGTAAGGGAGTGGGAATCAAATACCAATTGAAGGACAAAATCAAGTTTTCTCCCCCTTTATGAAATACCAACTAAACATATGCATAAGCTTGTTAAAATACCAATTGAAAACAAATCAAACATTAGAAATTTTTCAAGCTTAGCATAAAGATATATATGTATGAAAGTTAGATACCAATTGACATTGATATTCTTGAAAGAGTAAGCATACATATACAAAACATATATGAGTATACAAAAAGATCAAAATTGATATCAATTGAAAGTGTTCAATGATACCAATTGAAAGAATAGGGTCAAGTGTATATCTCATATTATAACGAAGAATACGAACTAGTTAAAATGAAAAGTTTTGTTAACTAGTACGAAATCCTTCAAGTAAGGAATAAATACAAATCATTTTTCATAAAAATGAAATCCACATGATAATCAACACTCTAATCCAATTAAGCATAAAAATGTCTCATGAAAACAAAACATGAGCAAATAATAAATGTTGAGTGTACAAGTCAAGTATGGAGATCACAATCATGAAAATTTGTTCAATTAAGTTCAATTATTCCTTTAAACAAGAAAACTAAAATTAATATTATTTAATCTTCAAGGCATATGTATGTCTAATACAAACCAAAGTATACATACATATCCAAGATACAAACGAGTCCACAAGGATATATGCATGAAGTCACGTGGCTCAAAAAGGATATTCATGTATATCTAATAGTTTGGACAAGGTAAACATATACATGAAGTTTAAATACCATTCAAAGAAAACATGAAAAGCATGAAAAGTATGAAAATTTAGCTTTTCATTAAAACAATTTGATACCAATTCTTTTCAAGGTGTATGTATGATTTGTCAACACAAGAAGTATACATACATATCCCTTAAACACACTTTGAGTCCATAATAGATATTTGCATGAAAGGCAAATGACTCAAGGGGTATACATGTATATCTTCAAGTTTGGCAAAATACACATATACATGAAATGAAAACTCATAATCATAAAAACAAATACCAAAAATGGAATACAAGTTTAAAATGTATGAATCATCAAAACTAGACTATACTAGCACATCTAATGGGAACAAACAAGCATTCAATCCCAAACATATATAGATTTATTTGTAGCCCATCATATGTACAAATATAAATCCTAGTCTTAATGAAAACTAACATCTAAACATATATTCAAAACATGAAGTATCAAAACAAACACGAATATTATTTTGCTATATAAAACAAGCAAAGATTCATCAAAAATTCTTTTATCAAACTTCTAGGTATATGTATGATTCATCCAAATTTAACAATATACATACATATCCCAACCGTAAATGAGTCTATTAAAAGTATTTGCATGAAGGCAAAAGACTCATGGGTATACATGTATATTTATTAGGTTTGAATTCAGAATACATATACATGAAGTAAAAACATGAAAATAGGCATAGCAAGTATAAATGAAGGAATCATCAAAACTAGCTTATACATGTGCATATAGTGGGTACAAATGAGCATGAAGTGCAAACATATAAAAGTCAATTTTGTTCTCACTATGTGTACATGCATACATGCAAGTTTTGATAAAATCTACATCTAAACTAGTTTATACCACATAAAGCATAAAACAACAAAAAATCATCATGAGAAAACTAAAACATGATTACTATGTAAATTCACATGTATTTGATTCATGATGTACATTATAGCTAAACAAAAGGTGAGAACACAAAATATGAGTTTATATAAGCATGTGTGTCTTAAATACTATACATGTATGTCAAGGATCTAATAAACATGGCATTTACACACTAATCCATAGACAATGAAAACATGCTATAAAACAAATGAATATGAAAGCATGTAAACAATAATAAGGAGTTAGGAATTGTTACCAAAACCTAGAGGGCAACTTCCTTGTCTCCAAAACATGGTGGTCCTCTCCACCAAATCTTCCCTTGAAAGTGATGCATCCAATTGATTTCCTTTAAGTACGGAACGCATCCACTCCAAGGTGCCTCTACTCTCACGTCATGTGAGAGCCCACACCTACATCAAAAATTGGAGGGGTGGTTTTTGGTACCCATACTCTTTTGGATCCATGGGGGTTAGTACCTTCTCTAACCCAAACAAATTTCTTTACTAAATTATCAATATTTAATCTATCAAAACAAAATTTAGCAAGGTGGCCCCTACGTCCACAATGTGTACAAGTGTACACATGAGCATACGTGTGATGGTGTCCGTGAGGAGCATGTGTATGCCGTGGAGGGTGTGCATGGAAAGATGGAACTTGTTTCTTGCGAAACAAAGTTTCCAAACGTGTATGCCCTTCTACACATTGGCTCAAAGTGGAGCCCAAACAATCTACACTCTTCTTAAGCAAACAAATATCATTAATTCTAGAATAAGAGGTACATGTATTAGGTGATGGAACTACCCTAGCATGGCAAACATGCGCATCTATCTTATTTTGTAAAACATCCTTTTTCTTCAAACATGCATCTAAATCATTAGAAATAGAAATAATTTTATTTTTCAAAGCAACATTCTCTTTTAAAACAAAATCAATTTTTGAAGACAAATTTTCATTTTTCTTCAAAATAACATGGCAATCATTTTTAGATTTTAAAAATTCATTTTCTTTAAGTGCAAGTTCTAATTGAGATCTCAATGAATCCCTTTCATTATAGACCTCAACCTTCTCTTGCAAAACATTATCAAGTCTAGAATGCAAACTTTTATTTTCTTTTTCAATTTCTAGACTTTTCTTTTTCAAAATTTTATACTTCTCAATTAATTTTTCACACACAATAGATAGTTCTTCATTTAAAGTATGGGGATCAAAATTATCATCACATGAAGAACTAGAGCAATCATCACTATCTAAGTGGGGTTCCGAATGTACCTCAAGGGAGTCATTCCCTTGGACCATGAAGCATTGTGACTCGGAGTCTCCACTAGATTCCTCTTCCTTTTGGATTTACACTTGAAGCTCGGAGGTGGTGGTTGTAGTTGTCAATAAATTTCACACTGCAAAGGCAGAATCAATATTAGAAACATGTAAAAGATATTCTTTTGAAAGTGTGCTTCTAATAGCCTCTAGGGCTTGAGCATTGGCCCTATATGATCACCATTACCAAGATAGCATTTCTTGGTAGCGGCAAGAAAGACATGCAAACCTAGGGTCTTCAAGTACATGGACATCCTATACTTCCAAACAACAATGTTGGAAGGGTCGAAAACTAGGTGGGGTCATGAAGTCCATGGTAAAAACTATATGTGTGCAAACAAGCAAATGCAAACAAAAGATTAGCAAACAAATGGATCTCACTCCTAGGATGTTAAGCCTAAGTATCAGGAGCACCCGCTCTGATACCAATTGAAATACACCTAGAAGGGGGGTGAATAGGTGTTAGTGCTAATCTAAAACTTAATGCAAAACTAAGTGCGCTAAATGCGGAAGCTAATGCAAATCTTGCAACACACTTAGTACAATCAACAAGTGTAGCCGAATTCCCCGTGAAGGGCTCTGGACTAACTCCTCTTGATTCCCCTTGAATGGGTTGAGGTGCTATGTGAAGCTCTTGTTGATTAGGTACAAGTGAGGCACACACAAACAACCAAGCATATAAGATGAATAGGGAATATGAAATATGCAAGGCACAACAAGCAATATATGATATGAATGAAGTATGATGCTTTGAACAAGTAAATGAGAGAGAGTTAGAGAGACAATGGATCAATCGCAAAGGCCAAGATATGTTTCGAGGTTCGAGCACCCAGCTCTACATCCCCGCCTACACCACCGTGTAGGATTTCTCAATCCACTATAGGAGTACCAAACTCCTCACTCAACCTTATAATACCACCGAGGCAATACAACCACAATCCACCTCTACCGAAGAGGGATACGGCCCGTAGCCAACAACAAACACCACTACCTCTACCGAAGAGATTTACAACACAATCGCCTCTACCAAAGAAGGATCCAAACCAATACCACTCCGATCACCTCTACCGAAGAGGGATTCATAAAAGCAAGGAGGGTTTACAATTTAGAGGCCACAACAACACACCTCAAAACTCTCTCTTTTTCTCTTTTCCACAAAAACAAGATCCTAATAGTTTAGGATAGAAGATATGGCTCAAGTGTGGAAAATTAGGTGTTTTGAAAAACAAGAACACAAAGAAAATACTTGGAAAAAAAATTCTTGTAAAAGATATAGAATGGAAACCAATACAAATATCCCAAATCCTATTTTCTTTGATTTTCCAAAAACCTAAAACAAAATGAATGAATCCTTTTTGCACAAAAAAACTCTTTTGAAAACACTGTTAAAACACTAGTAAAGGTCAGGAAATTTTGGCATAAAAATCTTGAGGAGAAACTCCAAACAATGGGGTTTATATAGGCCAAATTCAAAACTAGCCGTTAGGCTGACGTGTCAGTCTGACAGGCCTGGCGGTCGACCGCCCGGTCGACCGTCAAACGGTCAAAAATATGACCGTTGACAGCTGCCGGTCGACCTGGCGGTCGACCCAAACAAACAGAGACCAATCTGGTCACAGTCGGTCGACCGCACGGTCGACCGTCTACAGAAACAGCCGACGTGCACGGTTTTGTGCACGTCCGGTCGACTGGCCGGTCGACTGGTTGCTTGGCCCAGTCGACTGTCCCAGTCGACCGGCTTAACCGGGCAGACAGCAAAATAGGTCAGATTGGAACACATTTTTGAGATCTAAAACTTTCGAATTTGGGAATAAGTATATAGGATGAAGTTGTAGATATTGAAGTCGTCTTTCTAATGCAACTTAAATACAATCAATATCATTTCACAATTGAAAGTTATCAATAAAATACTAAAAGGTGTCAAAACTGAAACTGTAAACTGTTTTCAGAACAAGAACAGATTTCAACCAAATATTTGACAACTTTAAAATTAGAATCAGAAAATGGTTATTAAATAAGAAATTTAGATCTGAAAGTTATCTTTGAAATTCAAGTTAAATCATGTTATTTGAATATAAAAATAAAAAGTTATGATAATAACTATAGAAGGGTGTCAAGCCTTGAAATCTAAAACCGATTCAATCAAAAACCAAACATATTGAATTTATGTGTGTGTATTGTGAACTTGAGCATATCAACTATACTAAGCTTTACAAATGGATCTAAAACACACTAAACTAAACTATGGATACCTAAGTCTTTGAGTCATCAAGAAGACTTGCTCCAAACGCGATCCACCGAGTGCAAAGGTATGATCTTTAAGCTTTGGCACCGGAATCACCATGATAAGCTTCCAAACACTTCATGTTGAAGCTAATCATCAACTAATATCTTGCTAATGATCTGAAACTTAGAATCACAAGATTATTAGTAAACATAACTACATGAATGAGTCATCATCAAAACTAGAGTAGAAGGCCTTTGGGCCAACAGTGGAGTTGGTGTTGGAATCCCTCAAGTGTGAAGTGATTGTTTTGTATTGGCTAGGTGCCTATCCCTCTATTGAGAGGTGGATTTTGTTGTGGCTTTGTGCCTTGCCTCTAGTGAGAGGTTGTATTTGGTTGAGAGAGGAGTAGTGTACTCCTGATTATTGTATTGCCCCAAATCCTCAGTGGAGGTTCCCTGTGTGGGAGTCCTGTGTGGACAAGTTAGTGAAAATCCTTCTGTGTGAAGGCGGAGACATAGAGCTGTGTACTCGAACCTCGAAACATATCCGTGTGTTAGCGATTGATCCATTGACTCTATCTCTCTCTTTCTCTATTGTGCCTTGCATCATTTCATATTGCTCATTCATATATTATATGCTTGGCTTGTTTGTGTATGCTCCACTTGTGTTTAACTGTGAGAGCTTCATATAGCACCTCAACTCTTATTCAGAGGAATCAAGAGGAGTTAGTCCAGAGCCCTTCACCGGGAATTCGGCTACACTCGTTGGTTACATTAAGTGTCGTTGCAATTAAGTTTTTAATTTCTACACTTTGTTTATTAGAATAGTCGTACACCTATTCACCCCCCTCTAAGTGTACTTACAATTGGTATCAGAGCCTACGCTCCTGATATTTGGTTTAACCACCTAGAAGTGTAATCTTGGTTAGCTAATCTATCATTTATATTTGCACACTTATATTGTTTACACACACTCATGGATTGCTTGTCACCTCCCATGTTTGATGTCTCCAACATTGACATGTGGAAATTTAGGATGTACATGTATCTAAAAACTCTAGGCTTGCATGTTTTCCTTACCGCTACCAAGAAATCCTATCTTGGTGATAGCAAGCATATAGAGACCAATGCACAAGCCCTTGAGGCACTTAGAAGCACGCTTAATAAAGAATATTTGTGCTTAGTTTCTAACTGTGATTCCGCCTTTGCAGCGTGGAACACGTTGACCTCATCCGAGCTACAAACGCCTAACATTGTGGAGGATGAATCTAGTGGAGAATCCGAGCAACAATGCTACATGGTCCAAGGGAATGACTCCCTTGAGGTATACTCGGAAACTCAATTAGATGGTGATGATGCTAGTTCTTCTTGTGATGATTATATTGATCCAAATGCTTTAAATGAAGAACTATCAATTGTTTGTGAAAATTGCTTGAAAAATATAATCTTTTGAAAAAGAAGAGTTTGGAACTAAAATAAGAAAATAAGGATTTGTGTTCAAAACTGGATTTGGTTTTGAAAGAGAAAGTGGAGATTTCTAACGAAAGGATTCATTGAAATCTAAACTTGAACTTGCCCTAAAGAAAATGAGATTTTGAAAAATAGAAATGATTGTAATGAAGTTTTGAAGAAAAATAAAGTTACATCTTCAAAACTTGAATTTGTTGTAAAAGAAAATGATTCTTTGAAAAACAAAATTGATTTGATTTCAAAAGATTTAGAAGTTTGCCTAAAAGAAAATAAAATTTTGAAAATTGATATTGATTCTCATGTTAGCCATGCTAGTGTAGTTCACTTTCTAGCTCATTTATTGCATGCCCCTCTTCTTCTATAATTGAAAATGATATAAATTTGTTAAAGAAGAATATGGATTGTTTGGGCTCCACTTTGAGCCATTGTGCCATGAACCATACACGTTTGGAATTCATGTTTCGCAAGAAACAAATTCTTCCTATGCATGCACATAAATCACGGTATACACATGCTCCTCACGTACACACCCATAACATGATGTATGCTCATGTGTACACTTGTACACATTGTGGATGTAAGGTAAGGGCCACCTTGCTAAGTTTTGTTATGATCGTATACATGATTCAAATTTAGCAATTAAATTTGTTTGGGTTAGGAAAGGAGCTAACCCCCATGGACCCAAAAGAGTGTGGGTACCAAAGACCACCCCTATGATTTTTGATGTAGGTCTGGGCTCTCGCATGACGTGAGAGCAATGGTGCCTTGAGGTGAATGCGTTCCAAGCTTAAAGAGGACTATTTGGAAGCATCACTTTCAAGGGGAGTATGGTGGGAGGACCACCTTGTTTTGGAGACATGGAGAGTTGCCCTCATAGTTTTGGTAACAATCTCTTACTCCTCATTTATTGTTTACATGCTTTTTCATATTGTTGATTTCTAGCATGTCATGTTTAATATTTATTATGCCATATGCCATGTTTATTAGATTAGTGTTATACATGATTAGTTATTTGAGACACCCAATGTTTAATATGGACCCATATTTTGTGTTCTCTCTATGTTTTAGCTATCGTGTAAATCATAGATCTAATACACATGCATTTGTCATAATGATCATATGAGTTTTTATTTTGATTTTCATACTTCATGTTTTGATTACTTGTTTAAATGTTAGTTTTCATTAAAACTAGGATATATACTTATACAACTAGTGAGACACAAATAGACCATTACATGTTTGTGCTTGAACGCTCATTTGTACCCATTAGATGTACTAGTATAACCTAGTTTTGATGATTCATGTATTTGACTTGTATTCTCATTTTCTACATATTTTTCATGTTTATGTTTAACTTCATGTATATGTCTATTGTGTCTAAACTATTAGCTATACATATACATCCTTGAGCCACTTGCCTTCATGCATATACTATTGTGGACTCGTTTATTTTTAGATATGTATATATATATATATATATATATATATATTAGTTTGTACATGACATACATATACCTTGAAGGATTCTAGTTTTGATGATTTTCTTGTGTTTCATGTTTTAAGGAATTTCTTTTTGAGCTCGATTGCCTAATTTCATGATGATATGCTTCACATAACTATCTTGTACACTCACTTTACTTATTGTTTTCTCATAATTTTTGTTTTCATGAGTATGATATGGGCTTTATGGATTTTGAGTGTTGATGATCATGTGATCTACATATTTTTCATGAAATATATTTTTATTTTATTCCTTACTTGAAGGATTTCGTACTAGTTTACAAGTTTTTCATATAACTAGTTCAAATTTTTCATATGGTAGAGTTTTTCAAACATACGATATTTTCAAACCTATTTTTGAAAACCCCTTCCCATCTAAGGGCGGTTGGCTGGGCGATCATGCCTTGTATGCTTCTTATTGAAAATCTTTTAAACATGTGCATGAAATGGGTGGAAGGTAATATGAGTTATACACTTGATCTTATTGTGTTTTCAATTGGTATCATTGGATCTTTTCAATTGGTATCACTATTAACATTCTTTTTGTATACTCATATATGTTTTTATATATGTATGCTTACACTTCAAATAGTATCAATTTCGATTGGTGTTCAATTTTTCATACATATATATATATATATATATATATGCTTTATTTGTGCTTACTATATCTCTATATCCTTGAGTACAAATTTTGGTTATGCTAAGTTTGATTTCAAATGACTATTATATTTCAATTGATTATGTTTCATTTGGTATCTTATACAAGCTTATGCATCATTTTATTTAGTATTTCATAAAGGGGAGAAAATTTATATTTCATCTTTTAATTGATATTTTACTCCCACACTTTATGTTGAAACATGATTAAAAAAAATGATATTGATTATTTTTGGTGTCATATGCTTTTAATAAAAAAATTACTTTCAATTGGTACTAATCTTACATATTGGTATCAAGATTATCTATAAGTTTACTTACAATTTGGTATCAAAATTTTTGATTAAATACTTTAAAATGATTTATTTACTTACAATTGGTATATATTAAAAATATTTGTTTTATGTACCTTCAATTGGTATATTTTATTTATTTTATTGATATCATGATGAATGAAATTGATATATCTTTTCTTACAATTGGTATCATAAATTTTTGTTTTGATTTCACCCCTTATTGATATTATTTTTATTTAAGACAAAAAGGGGAGAACGTTATTTTTATTGTTTTCTTTGACGCTTTTGTTGATGATTAACAAAAAGGGGGAGAAGTATTTAAGCTTATATGCATGTTTATTATTTAATATACATGTTTATTGTTTATTTGTTTATTTGTAAGGTTGTTTCATATTGATATTTTTTTTTTATTGTTGGTATCAAAAACTTTTAGTGATTATCTTTCCAATTGGTATTAAGAATTTTGTTTTATTGATTGGTATCAAGAGCTTAAGTTTTTTTTCATTGAAATTTTTATTGGTATCAAAAGCAATTATTTAAGAACATGTTTATTTTAAAAAGGTAAAAAAATTTATTTTAAAAGTTTGGTATCAAGAGCATGTTTATTTCATATTTGGTATCAAGAGCATGTTCATTTCATTATTTTTATGCATGTTAATGCATATCCATATTTAGTATTCATTGCATATATTTATTGTTTATTGCTATGCATTAATTAAGGGGGAGCTTCTTTGAAGCTTAACTTTAATCCATGCATATATAACTCCATGAGTTTTGTCATCATCAAAAGAGGGATATTATTGGCCCAGAGGCCTTCCACTCTAGTTTTAATGATAATTAACTCATGTAGTTATGTTTATTAATAATCTTGTGATGTTTAGTTTCAGATACTTAACCAAGATATTAGTAGGTGATTAGCTTCAACAAAGATGTTTTGAAGCTTTCACATGGTGATTCAAGAGCTCGAGCGTCAAAATTCATATCTAGCACTCGTTGGAGTCAAGCTCGGTGAATCACGTTTGAATCGAGTCGACTTGGAGACGGCGTTCTATAAGAAAACTTTAGTACATAGTTCAGTTTGTGTTTTAGATCCATTTGTTAAAGATTACATAGTGTGATATGCTCAAGTTCACAACACACACAATTGTTTAAGTTTCATGTTTTGGTTTTCAGTTTTGGTTAACCGATCTTGGCTTTCATGAATAGATAGAATCAACAAGTTTACATGGTTTAATGTATATTAGATTTGTTTTATATACATGCATGCTTCAGCTATTTAAACAAACTTAGTTGGATAGTCTATTTCATGAGTTTGGAGTTTTGGTATTTTAACAAAACTTATTTTTGGATTTATTGTCAAAAATAATGATATATATATATATATATATATATATATATATATATATATATATATATATATATATATATATATCTTTCATGTATATTGGATTCTATCCATGTACTATATGCTTCAAGTTGTTTCAAATATCATGTTTTTGTATTTGGATGAGTTTTGGACAAAACGAATTTTCAATTCAAAAATCCAAGTTTTGGAAAATACGGATTTTGGTTTTCGATAAAATTTCTAAGTTACAAAAATAGTTCAAATTGTTTGTAACATGGTTTGATTTTACTCAAACATATTTATATATCAAAGTATTATACTGAAACTATTTTTGTGGATTTTTAGAGATTTTATGGGATTTAATAGGATAATAAAAACCTAGCTTTCAAATCCTATATTTCTGTCTGCCTGGCTCTGGTGGTCGACCGACCGGTCGACCGGACCAGGAGTCGGTCGACCGGAGCGTCGACCGTATGTGCACAAAACGTGCACAAGGCCATTTGGTTTGGCCGGTCGACCGTGCGGTCGACCGACTAAAGTATCCTTACTCTCGGGTAAGGACGGTCGACCGGGCGGTCGACCGGAGGTTGCCAACGGTCAAATTTTGACCGTCGACCGGTCGACCGGCCAGTCGACCGGATGGTCAATTCTGACCATAATTAGCTGCCAACGGCTAGTTTTTCAAATGACTATATAAATGGGTTTTCTCTTCACTGTTTTCAATAAGTTTTTGAAGAGCTTATTTTCTGATCTTACTAGTGTTTTTGCAGCAATCAAAAAGAAGTTTTGGGCTCTAAAGTTTACACTTGATTTTGTGTTTTTCTAAAGTTTGGAAAATCAAAGAAAAGTGATTTTGGGAAAAGTGTTTTTGGTTCAACTTCTTCATTTTTATTTCTAATTTTTCCCAAAGATTTTCTTTGAGTATTTATTTTCCATTCCTTTAGTTTTTCTCACACTTGAGCCATATCTTGCTATCCTATTTATTAGGATCTTTTATTTGTAGAAAATTAGTTTGTGGTTGTGGTAACTGCCAAGTTGTAAATTTCCTTCATTGTGATATCCCTCTAGTGAGAGGTGATTGAGTTGGTATCCCTCTATTGTGAGGTGATTGTGGAAGTTGTGGGTGGCTCTCTCTAGTGAGAGGTGAAAATTGTGTTTAGCTCCCTCTAGTGTAAGGTGGAGTTAGTGTTGGAATCCCTCAAGTGTGAGGTGATTGTTTTGTATTGGCTAGGTGCCTATCCCTCTATTGAGAGGTGGATTTTGTTGTGGCTTTGTGCCTTGCCTCTAGTGAGAGGTTGTATTTGGTTGAGAGAGGAGTTGTGTACTCCCGGTGATTGTATTGCCCTAAATCCTCAGTGGAAGTTCCCTGTGTGGGAGTCCTGTGTGGACAAGTTAGTGAAAATCCTTCTGTGTGAAGGCGGGGACGTAGAGCTGTATGCTCGACCTCGAAACATATCCGTGTGTTAGCGATTGATCCATTGACTCTATCTCTCTCTCTCTTTTTTTCTATTATGCCTTGCATCATTTCATATTGCTCATTCATATATTATATGCTTGGCTTGTTTGTGTGTGCCTCACTTGTGTTTAACCGCGAGAGCTTCATATAGCACCTCAACTCTTATTCAGAGGAATCAAGAGGAGTTAGTCCAGAGCCCTTCACCGGGAATTCGGCTACACTCGTTGGTTGCATTAAGTGTTGTTGCAATTAAGTTTTTAATTTTCGCATTTTGTTCATTAGATTAGCCGTACACCTATTCACCCCCTCTAGGTGTACTTACACCTACCCATTAACCCAAAATCCTATCCTAATCCTAATCCAAATCCTATCTAATCAAATCTTTATTCTAACAAATCAAATCATAAACTAATCCTAATTTAAATCCTAACAAAAAATCATATCTATCCCAACTTACACAAATCTAAATCCTATTTTCAAAATTATAAACTTAATTAATTTCATCCTAAATTACTAAGTTAAGCAGTTTGAACCTAACTAAAATTCTGATTTTTAAAATCCCTAATACCCTATAAAAAGCTTAAACCTCTTCTTTTTTCTACCTCTAAAGAAAAATCAGGTTCCAACTCTCCCCACCTCCTTCTTTCTTTTCTCCTCAAGCGGAGCATGAACAAAAGGCATCTTGAAGTGCAGAGATTAAGAAGCATGATAGGGGAGATCAAATCCAAGTAAGTAATTTATTTTTTCAAAAATTTATTTGATATAAACAGTTTATTAAACATTCTTTCTACACCATGATCTCCATGAATATTTTTATGCATCAAAACCCAACCACAAATCCAACTAAAATACATGTAATGATATACCAACCCATATTTTAATTTAATATTTTTTTCCAAAATTTTTACTACTAATTGGTGATTTCAAAACGAAAAAAATTCAGACTGCCTTGCAGCCCAGGCCATGGCCTGGCCTGGCCTTGCCAGCCCTGGCCTGGGCAGGGCCAGACCAGCCCGGGTGGGCCTCACAGCAACAGGGCCTTTGGCCCTGTTAAAAAAAGAAAAAGAAAAAAGAAATTTTGGACCAGGCCTGGGCCTGGCCTGAGCCTGAGCCTGCGCTGGGCCCGCGCTACTGCTAGAGATATAAAAAAAAAAAAAGAAAAAAGGAAAGAAAGAAAGAAAAAAGAAAGAAAGAAAGAAAAAAAAAAGAAAGAAGAATTTCACATTTAAATAATTAGTTAAAAATAAAAAATTGAGAAAAAATATAAACAATAATATACAATTTTTCTACTTTCTATGATAAAAATTTTAGACAAATAGCAATATGAAATTAAATTAAATCACCCACTTTAAACCATTTCCCTTAACGTTAGATTCGGACCCGTTATGTATTTTAATGGTTTAAAGCCTATTAAAAATTCAACAAAAATTAAAAATTGGTTTAAACTAAACTTACTAAATTCATTAGACCCAAAGGATCATATTTCCAACCCCAAACCAATTAATCAAGATTAAAATCCCTTATAACTCCCAAGTAGAATATTCTTTTAAAATTCTAATAATTTTTATTGAAATGAACCATGTAGATTTATCGGGCCTTATGATTTCAGTGTTTTGGACTTGGGATTGAGCTCAGGTGAGTGTTTCTTTTCTTTGTATAACTTTATTTAATTTTATCATGTTCTTTTCCTCCTTTAGTTAAATAAAGATTTTTGTGATAAATGATTTTATTTAGTTATGTATTTATGTTACTAAAATTTACTGAGATGATATTTGGGAGTGTTTGCTTTTGCATCATTTCTTTATTTGTTGCTATCGGTTACTCGTATCATTTCATA
Organism: Agave tequilana; assembly: GCA_038442645.1. NCBI lineage: Eukaryota > Viridiplantae > Streptophyta > Magnoliopsida > Asparagales > Asparagaceae > Agave > Agave tequilana. Next base: position 37,474 of record JAVJIF010026428.1, read on the forward strand.
TGACCATCTGGTACATTATACCAGTATGTTTACCTATATTCCTTCATGAGACATCATTGAGTGCTAATACTATTTATTTAGTTTATCTACATCATTTCATGTGTAGTCGTCACCACTATTGATTCATGATTAGTCGTAGTATACCTTAGACCAGATTTGATCTTATAATTGATCTAGTTGTGAGAAATCTTAGAATATAAATTGATTGGTCTTGAGGTTGATTGGTTCGTGACCGAGGTTAAAGGTTTATATTTGTAAATTTATTTGAGGTATTATCGGACATTTAATGATGATGTTTCAGACGAGAATTCATTTGGACAATAAAGATGGATTAAATAAGCAGTTACCTTAAAATTGATTTATCTGGATGCTTGGATTATATGTGGACCTAGAATTCAACTTGAGGTTTACATGAATACCTTACCTCGATTTTGATCTATCATATAATACTGATTTTGGATTATTAGTTGCAAGTATTTTATTTGGACATATTTACTGCTAAATTATCTGAGTAATGATTGTTTATTGATATCGAGGTTTGAGTACAGACTTTCTAAATTTCATGTAGCTTGAGGTTATCCCATTCGTTAATTATGACCTTGATTGGGATTTAAACTATTAGTGATGTAACTTAGACTATAATCCGAATTAGATCTTGGATTTGACTGGTTCATGATTATCACGCCCCGCTTCCCAAAATACGGAATACAGGTACGTAACAATGGCCAGCAGATACTCACGAAGGGTGAAATCTCTTCCATGAGTACCTTAGGCTGTCAATAACAAGTAGGATAGCACACACATATATGCGCATACAACCAAGTACAGACATAAAAATCACATATATGAAAAACTGAATCATAAATAATATCATCCACTATGTCTGAATAAGACAAGTCAAGAAAGAAAACTGAACTGACCGGAGAACAGTGGAACCAGATATGATCTAGAAACAACTCTCTATACCAGCTTCCTGATCTAAATACTAAAAAATAATATAAAGATCCGTCAGAAGCGGACTAGCAAGAGTACACGAAGGAAAAGAATGATAAAAGAGAGAATATGAAAATGTAGTAACAATAAGTAGGACATAAGCATAATATGTTTGGCAGTATCGAGAACTGAAAGTAATAATAATAACAGGAATAATCAAAAAGATAGATCGTGTACAATAAGACCGTGCATGCATGGTGTAACATGTATATAATGGCATGAGACGTCCTGGACAAGTAACTTTCGTGTAACATAATCACAAGATCATAAGAACTCGAGATCACAAGATAAAATAACATGGTATGTCTAGAAATGTCATGTAGTCAAGAAAATGCATGTCACATGAGTCTCAAGTGTCAGTATCTTAAAAATACAAGTTAGGTACTAGATCACTGAAGACAATGAAGAATATGATGCAAGTGCATATATCTAGCATATTTTATTATCTTAACTAATGCAACCATCCTGTCACCCATCCCACAGGACAACTGCATATCAAACAAGTGATGCGTTAGTGGATCCTGATAGCTAGAGAGAAACAGTTCACTGTATTCAAATATCATGTAACATGTAATAACAGGAGCGCGCATAAATAATAAGATCACGTGTGGCATCCAAACCCACAAGGGGTCGCCCTTCCAAGCACACCTCCCTGGATTTTCCCTGCTACAGTCTCCCCTAATAACCCCGGCTTGGTTAATTTTATTAATTAATGTAAATGCAAGATAATGTGTGACACAGCGTGACAGGATTAGGGACCAGTATCAAGAGTATTCAGTGTCAAATAGAAGTTACATTACATATCAAAATTTTGGGAAAATAGAACGTGGTGATAACAATGAGTGACAAATGCATAATAATATAAGTGATGCCAGTGTATTAGGATGTAGACATAATCATAAAATATAAATCATGACATAGGGTGACGTCAACTTACTTGTACAATATTTACTAATTTATAGTTATACTTAAATGATTATTTATGTATCAAACATCCTATGCATACATGTCGTACAATACATGAGATCAAAAAAGGACATGAAAATTGAGATCAGAAAGGAATTTATAAACTAACAAAGGGACACAAAGGAGAGAGAGGGTATGTGTACTTGCCTGATGTCGTTGAAATCTGAATTCCTGTAACTGCAACCGGCTCTGGGTAAAATTCGCAGCCTAAATATTGCGTGAATTAATTAGAGACTTGACATGTTCTTATTCAGTGATCAGTTAAATAAGAAAGTAATTTTACCTTTTATTATAATTTTGGTTGTTTAATATTTTCAAATAATTCAATTTTTGAATTTATAGCGACTATTTAAAAACATAATTTCATACTAAAATACATGCATAAACTAATAAATTGATGTATAATATTTACATATTACTGAATGATGAATATCATATTCTTTTTGTGTTATTTAGAAATTCATTGGTCATTTTTAAATAAAATATCATTGAATAGTAATTACAAAAAAAATTTAATCTCATGTTATTCTAAGTGATATTACATCAAAATAATTTTATAGAGTTTCAAATTTAGTTTGTGATTTTCTGTGAATTTTCTGAAATTTTCTAGAATTTTCTGAATTAAAATAAACCTAAAATTCAATAAAAACTAAATAAAAGCTAAACGGGTCTGTTGCTACAGTAATGGGTTTGGGTCTGGTTTGCTACAGTAAATGCTACAATAATTTTTCTACTTATTTTTATTTTATTTGTTTTTTCTTTTCTTTTCCTTTTTCTTTTTTCCTTTCTTTCTTTCTCTCTTTTTCTTTTTTTCTTTTTTTTTATATTGGGTCGGGTCGGGTCTGTTTTACAGACTCGAACTCGGGTCTATTGGCCAGAACCGCTGGCCTGGTCAGACCAGGACCCACTCTGGGCCTGGTCCTGGCTCGGCCAGGACCCGCTCTGGACCTGGTCCTGGCAGAGAGCAGCTGCTGCTGCTCTCGGCCAGAGGCCGAGGGTTTGTTTCCTTTTTTTAATTAAAACAAAATTTTAAAATAAATTAAAAATCATGATTATTATGAGACATGTCTTAAATATCCCTATATATTTTTACTAAAATTTTAAAACAAGTTTTTCATGGTGAAATTGTTGATTACATTAGCGTATGTTACATGCTCGATGAAATGCCAACAAGAACTAAAATCTATGACAACGCAAAATAACTTACCCGAAATGCTTCCCTTCAGTCTGAATCTTCTTCCAGCACCTTATAGTCTTGGGAGAGAAGGCAATCCATGCTCACGCAAGGGGTGTGATCCACCAAGGGGTCATACGCGGCCATCGACGGCGGATCTCGCGGACGACGACGGAGGCTCATCGGAGAGGATCGGCTGCTGTCAGAGATCACGGAGGCTGGAAGGAGGGGCTCTGAACTGTGGTGGATCATAGTGAGGGTGACGGCTGTTGCGATAGCTTGGTAGCGCTGCCGCAGGTGGGGAGAGGGTGTGCGGGTTCCGGCGATCGACGGAACTTGACGAAGGGTGGTGCGTGGCCTGTGGCTTGGTGTATCTCATGTGGGCACTATCTAAGAGGAGAGGAGCTCTGGCATGGTGTTGTCGTGGTGGAGCACGGCCGGGGAGAGGGCAGGCCTGGGGCTGGTGCAGGGCTGCGCTGCAAGGAGGCCCCAATGGGTTGTTGGGTTTTTGGCATGGGCATGCATATATAGCGATAGGGGGAAAGAGAGAGAAAGGGGTACGGAAGAGAGAGGGAAACGTGAGCGAGAGGGGCGGACGCATATGGAGGAAGTCGTGGGGGACGTGGGTGCAGTTGGAAGGAGGAGTAGAGAACGCGGGGAGGAAGAAGAGGGAGCAGGACGTGTGTTAGCTGGGGGAGAAGAAGATGAAGTAGCATTCATTTATAAAAGTGACGTATGATTCTTAGCCAAAGAACAAAATGGCCAAGTGGTATGTGCAGTGAATGGGGAAAGAGGGTCGTAGGTTCGAGGACTGGAAACATCAAAAAGGAGTTTGGTTTTTGTTGAATAATTTGGAAGAATAGAAAAGTAAGGGTAAAACATTCAAATAGAATGGCTATCCATATTATAAAAAAATGCCAAAGTGGCCAGGTGGCTAGAGCATTAATCCTATATTTTAGTGGGTTGCGATTCAAAACTTGCTACACGTGCAGATTTTCTAATTTTATTTTATTTTATTTTATTTTATTTTATTTTATTTTATTTTCCTTTTTGAATAAACATTTAAGCATTATTTTATTGGATTAAACTCTATTAATTCAGGAAAATCCTCAAAAATTCTCAAAAATAGAAGATGTCATCCTGAACATTGCTGTGAAGTTGGATCTTCAAAATTCATCTCCTATTGTTAATTAAAAATCTCAGAGAGCCTATGGCACCGATCGACTCCGAATTGAGATTCTTCTCTAATAATTCCCAAAAAAAATCCAAAATTCTAGAAAAATTATAAAATAATGGGAAATAATATCTTGAGCTGAAATGACCCTCAATCTGACTATCAGGATGATTAAATCAGTATCAGATACCAATATTGATATACATATATTGGAAACCGAGAATTACAGTCCTACCCACCTTATAAAAAGAATTTCGTACTCGAAATTCAGCTAGGCATCGACATATGAATCGAAGTTGTATTTGCGTGAGTTAGGATTGTCCCAGATCCGTACTCGTGTGAATATGATATAACCTAATACCAAGTCAACCATGAGCCATGATCCCACATATTCATATGCCAAGAGTATCACCATAAGTCCGGAGATCAAATTGACTTTCTAGAGTTCATAATCGATTATCCTTAATATCACTTCCATCCTTCGATCCACTATAGTCATGTTCATCTGATAAGATTACTCCCACTATTTATAGATCAGATCCTTAAGGTCTACCAGTAAACATACTCCACTGATTTTTCACCATGATCATATCGAACAAGAATTCAGATATCTCCATTACGTTAACTTTTTTGTAACATCACTCAAAATTTAGATTATCTTTGAGATCGCCACATATTGCTCAAATAATAATCGCCTCTGATTTTATTTCTTAAAAATCATTAAGATCCTAAAAGTCTCAAATCCTCGAGTACATGTTTTATATAGGTCCACAGTATCATAGTAACACAAATCTCAGATCACACCGTCACTATTGAAAAATCATCAGTTCAAGTAGCAGTCACTAATGGAAATTTTCAAGATCAAATATCAACAATCAGTAACTAAAGTCCTTGAAATTCGTGCAATGATATCAATTAGTCCTTGTCTCAATCCCTTAATATCTAACAAATTGATCATTATAATCTTGCTTTTATATTCATGCTTCAGATCCTCAAAATTGAGTTTTAAAATTCACTGATCTTCATAACGATCCAGATATATCTATTTCCTCCTTTCATCTATGACTCTCAAATAGAAGATCACAAAATTATCAAGGTATTCCAATTACTGAAAAAACACCTAGAGGGGGGTGAATAGGTGTTAGTGCTAATCTAAAACTAAATGCAAAACTAAGTGCGCTAAATGCGGAAGCTAATGCAAATCTTGCACAAACTTAATACAACACAACAAGTGTAGCCGAATTTCCCGTGAAGGGCTCTGGACTAACTCCTCTTGATTCCCCTTGAATGGGTTGAGGTGCTATGTGAAGCTCTTGTTGGTTAAGTATAGGTTAGGCACACACACAAGCAAGCCAAGCAAATAAGGATGAATAGCAATATGAATATAGCAAGGCAACACAAGCAAATAGATATGTATGATATGAATGATGCTTTGCACAAATAAATGAGAGAGAGAGTTGAGAGATATTTGATCAAACGCAAACACACGGATATGTTTCGAGGTTCGAGCCCCTAGCTCTACATCCCCGCCTACACCACCGTGTAGGATTTCCAATCCACTATCTCCTACCGAGGGAACCTCTACCGAAGAGGATTTGTACAACAAGGGAGTACCGAACTCCTCTCTCAAACAACCACCTCACAACCGAGGGGTAGGCCCGTAGCCAATACAACAACCAATCCACCTCACACTTGAGGGATACAAACCAACAACCACTCCACCTCACCAAGAGGGAGTAAACACCAATCTCCACCTCACAATAGAGGGAGCAAACCAACAACCCAAATCACAACCTCAATCTCTACCAAAGAGGGAGCAACCAAATAATGAGGGTTTACAAAGGTGGTCTCTTTCAACCACATACAACTTCCTTTTTCCACAAAACAAGATCCTAATAGAATAGGATAGAAGATAGCTCAAGTGTGGAAAACTAGGTGTTTGGAAAACAAGCAACAAAGAAAAACACTTGGGAAAAATTCTTGCAAAAGATATAGAATGAAAACCAAGACAAATCTCCCAAAATACTCTTTTCTTTGATTTTTTCAAAAACCTAAAACAAATAAGATGAATTCTTTTTGGCCTAAAAACACTTTTGAAATCTTTTAAAACACTTCAGAAAACTGAGAATTTTTGCTCTTGAAAATCTTAGCCAAAATCCCAAAGAATTGGGGTTTATATAGGCCAAACCAGAAACTAGCCGTTAGAGCTGAGCTGGCAGCTCTGACAGGCAGCGGTCGACCGGCCCGGTCGACCGCCAACGGTCAGAAATGTGACCGTTGGGCAACCACGGTCAACCGGCACGGTCGACCTAAACAAACAGAGAGCACTGCTCTCAGATCGGTCGACCCGGACGGTCGACCGTCCCAGTGTCTCCAAACGTGCACAGATTTGTGCACGTCGGTCGACCAACCCGGTCGACCGACTTCAGCCAAGTCGACTAGGTCAGTTGACTTAGTCGACTGATTGAAGCCTGGAACAGAAATCTGGGTCAGAAAAACTGGGAAAAATATTTTATAAAAATCTTTTTATCTTTTCTGAAAATCTCATAAAACTTGTTTTAACATTTTATATTGAAACACAAACAAGTGATAAAAATTTCAAGACATTTATCAGTCATATCAATTCATTTTTGAGTCTTGCAAATTTTATCAAAAACAAAACTTGTATTTTTATCAAATTTGATTTTTCAATACATGAATAGGATAGTCAAAATAAGTTTGTCTAGCAAGTTTAAAGCATGTATGTTTATTTAGAACATATCTAATATACATAGAAATAAAGTAAACTTGTTTTGATCTACTACTCATGAAAACCAAATCCAAAACATGAAACTTGTGTGTGTTGTGCACTTGAGCATATCAACTATACTAAGCTTTACAAATGGATCTAAAACACACTAAACTAAACTATGGATACCTAAGTCTTCTTGATGATCTTCATCTTCAAGTTGACTTGCTCCAAAACTCCATCCATGGGCTAGGCAATGTGTGATCTTGAAGCTTTGGCCCTGGAATCATCATGAAAAGCTTCTAAACACCTTGTTGAAACTAATCACCAACTAATATCTTGGTTAAAGATCTGAAACTTAAACAACACAAGATTATTAGTAAACATAACTACATGAGTTAATCATCATCAAAACTAGGGTGGAAGGCCTTTGGGCCAACAATCTCCCCCTTTTTGATGATGACAAAACTCATGGAGTTATATATGCATGGATTAAAGTTAAGCTTCAAAGAAGCTCCCCCTTAACTCATGCATAAACAAATAAAAAATATATGACAATGAAGCTCATAAATATGTATGCAAATGTATGGAGATAAAACATATCAAATTCTTCAAATTCTTTTTCTCCTATTTGCAAAACAAAACATATATGCATATCTATTGTTTATTTGTTAAGCATGAGAAAACTAAACACAAGTATGCATATAAACATGTATGCATCAACATGCATAAAACATATTCTAGAAGCTCTAGATACCAATTAAATTAATAAAACATTAACAAAACACTAGATGCTCTAGATACCAATAAAACTTAATATATGCAAAAACATAAGTATGCATATATAAAACTCAAATTATTCTCCCCCTTTTTGTCAATCATCAACAAAGGGGTAAACAATCAAAATAATAAAATGAGGGGTAAAAATCTTTCTCCCCCTTTTGTCAATCAAAACAATAAAATAATGTTCTCCCCCTTTTTGTCTAAAAACAAAAACAAGGTCAATAAGGGGTGACTTTAAACAACATGATATCAATAAAAAAAATTGTCAATGAAGCATCTTGATATCAATTGAAAATAAACAAAGATCAATAAATGTTATATGCTATATACATTCATGAAGAGGAAGACGCTAAGTTAGCTTCCCTACACATATGCATTACATGAAAGAGGGATGTTATGCCCTAATTCACATAACACACATTATATAATGCATAAGAGGAGATGTGAAGCTCCCCCTACACACGTGTACCACATAAAGTAGAGATGTTAAGCTCTTCAATACAAGATACACTCAACATGAATCTATATGTAGAAGAGATGTTAAGCTCTCCTTGCATATAGTCAATACAAATCAAAACTTTTGAATATTTTTCTCTAAACCAAATTTTTGGATACCAATTTAAAACACAAAACATCTTGATATCAAAAGATAGTATTTTTCTTTTAAGCCAAATAAACAATTGAAATGACTATTTTCTATCATAAAGCAAGGGAGTGAAAACTAAATACCAATTGAAATATAAAAATCGAATTTTCTCCCCCTTTATGAAATACCAACAAAAATGATGCGTAGGCTTGAAATAAGATATCAATTGAAAACTAAATCAATTGAAATAAAGTTGAAGCTCAAGCACTAGCATAAACAAGATTTGTGAAAAATTTATATCTTAAGCACAAATAGAACAAGTATATGGGTATGAAATAGAATGAGTACCAATCACCAATAGATGATACCAATTGAAAATATACATACACAATAAACATATGAGTATACAAAAAGATCAAAATGATACCAATTGAAAGAGTTCAATGATACCAATTGACATAACAATAAAAGCATGGTATAACTCATATAATCTACCACCCAATCATGGTTCAAGTTTTAAATGATTTTCACTTGTAAAGCATACATGAACATGATCTCCCTTCCAACCGCCCTTGGATGGTAGGGGTTTTCAAAAATAGATTTGAAAATGTAGTTTTGTTTGAAAATCACTACCAAATTGAAGAATACGAACTAGTCAAAATGAAAAACTTGTTAACTAGTGCGAAATCCTTCAAGCAAGGAATAAACTAAAAATAATTTTCATAATACATGAAGTCCACATGATAATCAACACTCTAATTCAATTAGGCATAAATATGACTCATGAATACAAAACATGAGCAAGCAATAAATGTGAGTGTACAAATAAAGTGTGAATATCATAATCATGAAAATATTCAATTAAGCTCAATTATTCCTTAAACATTGAAAACACGAAAATCATCAAAACTTATTTAATCTTCATGGCATATGTATGTCAAGTACAAATTAAAATATACATACATATCCAAAACCCAACGAGTCCACAAAATATATGCATTAAGGCACGTGGCTCAAAAAGGATAAACATGTATATCTAATAGTTTGGACATGATAGACATATACATGAAGTTAAACAATTGAACACAAAAGCACGAAAAACTAAATCTTCACCAAAACAAATTTCATTTCAAGGTATATGTATGAATTGTCAACATAATAAGTATACATACATATCCCTAAACACAATTGAGTCCATATATAGATTTGCATGAAAGGCAAATGACTCAAGGGGTATACATGTATATCTTAAAGTTTGGCAATAAAAACATATACATGAAGTGAAAACTCATAAAACAAATCCAAAAATGGAATACAAGTTTGAAATGTATGAATCATCAAAACTAGATTATACTAGCACATCTAATGGGTTCAAATAAGCATTCAACTCAAACATATATAGATTTATTTGTGGCCCACTATATGCACAAGTATACACTAAGTTTTAATGAAAACTAACATCTAAACATGTAATCTACACATGAAACATAAAACGGGATAAAAATCAACATGATAAACAAAAACATGATTATTAAGAAAGTCCACAAGTTATTAGAACTATGATATACGCAATATCAACCAAAAAAAATGAGAACACAAAAGAATTTATCCATATAAAACATGGGTGTCTCAAAATAACTAAACATGTATATCACAATTCTAATAAGCATGGCATTTTCATACTAATCACTAAACAATAAAACATGCTATAAACAATGAAATGAAAAGCATGTAAACAATAAATGGGAGTAAAGAATTGTTACCAAAACCGAAGAAGCAACTCTCCTTGTCTCCAAAACGTGGTGGTCATCTCCACCAAATCTTCCCTTGAAAGTGATGCATCCAAATAGTAATCTTTAAGTACGGAACGCATCCACTCCAAGGTGTCATCACTCTCACGTCATGTGAGAGCCCACACCTACATTAAACAAAGGAGGAGTGATCTTTGGTACCCATACTCTTTTGGGTCCATGGGGGTTAGTCCCTTCTCTAACCCAAACAAACTTCTTTGCTAAATTACAATCATGTATACGATCAAAACAAATTTAGCAAGGTGGCCCTTACGTCCACAATGTGTACAAGTGTACACATGAGCATACATATGGTGATGGGTGTGTCCGTGAGAAGCATGTGTATGCCGTGGAGGGTGTGCATGCATAAAGAGTGGAACTTGTTTCTTTCGAACCAAAGATTCCAAGCGTGTGTGGTTCATGGCACATTGGCTCATAGTGGAGCCCAAACAATCTACTCTCTTCTTTAACATACAAATATCATCATTAATCTTAGAAGAAGAGGTACATGCATTAGGTAGACTAGATGAAGAAGCTACACTAGCATGACAAATATGTGCATCCATCTTATTTTGCAAAACAATGTTTTTCTTAAACATACATCTAAATCATTTGAAATAGAAATAATTTTTTTTTCAAAGCAACATTCTCCTTTAAAACAAAATCAATTTTGAAGACAAATTTTCATTTTTCTTCAAAATATCATGGCAATCATTTTTAGATTTTAAAAACTCATTTTCTTTAAGTGCAAGTTCTAATTGAGATCTCAATGAATCCCTTTCATTATAGACCTCAACCTTCTCTTGCAAAACATTGTTAAGTCTAGCATGCAAACTCTTATTTTCTTTTTCAATTTCTACACTCTTCTTTTTCAACAAATTATATTTTTCTATTAATTTTTCACAAACAATAGAAAGTTCTTCATTCAAAGCATGAGGATCAACATAATCATTTGAAGAACTAGCACAATCATCATTATCTAAGTGGGTTTCCGATTGTACCTCAAGGGAGTCATTCTCTTGGACCATCAAGCATTGTGAGTCGGATTCTCCACTAGACTCCTCTTCTTGGATTTGTACTTGAAGCTCGGAGGTGGTGGTTGTTGTCAATTTGTTCCACACTACAAAAGCGGAATCAAAGTTAGAAACACACATAAAATAATCTTTAGGTAACGTGCTTCTAATGGCCTCAAGGGCTTGTGCATTGGCCCTTATATGATTGCTATCACTAAGGAAGGATTCCTTGGTAATGGCAAGGTAAACCTTATGTCCTAGGGTTTGTAAATAAACGGTCATCCTAATCTTTCAAACATGAATGTTGGAAGGGTCAAACATAGGTGGGGTCATGAAAGCCATGGTAAACTATATGTGTGCAAACAAGCAAATGCAAATAATAGATTAGCAAGCAAATGGATCTCACTCCTAGAATGTTAAGCCTAAGTATCAGGAGCACTAGCTCTGATAGCAATTACTGATTGAAGCCTGGAACAGAAATCTGCGTCAGAAAAACTGGGAAAAATATTTTATAAAAATCTTTTATCTTTTCTGAAAATCCCATAAAACTTGTTTTAACATTTTATATTGAAACACAAAAGTGATAAAAATTTCAAGACATTTATCAGTCATATCAATTCATTTTTGAGTCTTGCAAATTTATCAAAAACAAAACTTGTATTTTTATCAAACTTGATTTTTCAATACATGAATAGGATAGTCAAAATAAGTTTGTCTAGCAAGTTTAAAGCATGTATGTATATTTAGAACATATCTAATATACATAGAAATAAAGTAATCTTGTTTTGATCTACTATTCATGAAAACCAAATCCAAAACATGAAACTTGTGTGTGTTGTGCACTTGAGCATATCAACTATACTAAGCTTTATAAATGGATCTAAAGCACACTAAACTAAACTATGAATACCTAAGTCTTCTTGATGATCTTCATCTTCAAGTTGACTTGCTCCAAAACTCCATCCATGGGCTAGCCAATGTGTGATCTTGAAGCTTTGGCCCTGGAATCATCATGAAAAGCTTCTAAACACCTTGTTGAAGCTAATCACCAACTAATATCTTGGTTAAAGATCTGAAACTTAAACAATACAAGATTATTAGTAAACATAACTACATGAGTTAATCATCATCAAAACTAGGGTGGAAGGCCTTTGGGCCAACAATTACAATGTTCTTAAGAGTCATAGGATTAACTCAACAACCTCAAACTATGATAGATATTCTTAAAATATTACTTAGATCCTTCAAAAACTAAATCTAAGCAATCGATCCAAGGTATAGTCATATTTCGCCCAAGGCAATAGTTCCATTTATTGATCTGATTATCACTCCAAGATCCATGCACTAAATCCAATATGTTGGATGTGATCTAATCATTATTTAATTCAGGCATGATTATTATCTTAAGTCTACCCTCTCACTATGATTCCCTTGTAGACATGTATCTCAAAAAGTTTCAGATCTAAAATTTCTCAGATCTAAAATTTCTCATAAAATTAACTGCCATATAATTCGACAAAGATCCTCTCAATTATTCTTCTTCGTCTAAAAAATCAGGTCAAGTCCTCAATATATCTATTCTCAATCTAAATTAAGAATAATCTAACCAGACATGATCAAGCGGGACAGACTAGTGGAAGAGTCACATCAGGGTGACGGTTTAAGGGTTTCCGGGGATCGATTGTACAAGTATGGAGTAAGAGAAGGGAGTCAATAACTGTTTACTTAGATAATTTCGTGAATGATTATCATATATGTGGCCTGATTGCATATATGGCATATAACTAACCTGGCTCTGATACCAATAAAACCATGTCACGCCCCGCTTCCCAAAATACGGAATACAGGCACGTGACGATGGTCAGCAGATACTGACGAAGAGTGAAATCTCTTCTATGAGTACCTTAGGCTGTCAATAACAAGCAGGATAGCACACATATATGCACATACAACCAAGCACAGACATAAAATCACATATATGAAAAACTGAATCATAAATAATATCATCCACTATGTCTGAATAAGACAAGTCAAGAAAGAAAACTGAACTCACAGGAGAATAGTGAAACTAGAATATGATCTACGAACAACTCTCTATACCAGCTTCCTGATCTAAATACTAAAAAATAATATAAAGATCCGTTAGAAGCGGGCTAGCAAGAGTACACGAAGGAAAAGAATGATAAAAGAGAGAATATGAAAATGTAGTAACAATAAGTAGTTTGGCAGTATCGAGAACTGATAATAATAATAATAACAGGAATAATCAAGAAGATAGATCGTGTACAATAAGACCGTGCATGCATGGTGTAACATGTATATAATGACATGAGACGTCCTGGAAAAGTAACTTTCGTGTAACATAATCACAAGATCACAAGAACTCGAGATCATAAGATAAAACAACATGGTATGTCTAGGAATGTCATGTAGTCAAGATAATGCATGTCACATGAGTCTCAAGTGTCAGTATCTTGAAAATACAAGTCAGGTACTAGATCACTGAAGACAATGAAGGATATGATGCAAGTGCATATATCTAGCATATTTTATTATCCTAACTAATGCAACCATTCTGTGCCCCATCTCACAGGACAACTGCATATCAAACAAGTGATGCGTTAGTGGATCCTGATAGCAGGGAGAAACAGTTCACTGTACTTAGGTATTATGTAACATAGAATATAGGAACGCGCATGAATAACAAGATCACGTGTAGCATCCAAACCGACAAGGGTTGCCCTTTCAAGTACACCTCCCTAGATTTCCCCTGCAACAGTCTCCCCAATAACCCGGCTTAGTTAATTTTATTAATTAATGTAAATGCAAGATAATGTGTGCCTCAGGTGACAGGATTAGGGACCAGTATTAAGAGTATTCAGTGTCAAATAGTAGTTACATTACATATCAAAATTTTGGGAAAAATAGAACATGGTGATAACAATGAGTGACAAATGCATAATAGTATAAGTGATGCCAGTGTATTAGGATGTAAACATAATCATAAAATATGAATCATGACATAGGGTGACGTCAACTTACTTGTACAATATTTACTAATTTATAGTTATACTTGAATAATTATTTATGTATCAAACATCCTATGCATGCATGTCTTACAATGCATGAGATCAAAGAAGAACATGAAAATTAAGATAGGAAAGGAATTTATAAACTAACAAAGGGACACAAAGGAGAGATAGGGTATGTGCACTTGCCTGATGTCTCGTTGAAATCTGAATTTCTGTAACTGCAACCGCTCTGGGTAAAATTCGCGTCCTAAATATTACGTGAATTAATTAGAGACCTGACATGTTCTTATTCAGTGATCAGTTAAATAAGAAAGTAATTTTTACTATTTATTATAATTTTGGTTTTTTAATATTTTCAAATAATTAAATTTTTGAATTTATAGCAACTATTTAAAAACATAATTTCATATTAAAATACATGCATAAACTAACAAATTGATATATAATATTTACATATTACTGAATTATGAATTTTGTATTCTTTTTGTGCTATTTAGAAATTTATTGGTCATTTTTAAATAAAATATCGTTGAATAGTAATTACAAAAATATTTAATTTCATGTTATTCTAAGTGATATTACATCAAAATAATTTTATAGAGTTTCAAATTTAGTTCGTGATTTTCTGTGAATTTTTTGGAATTTTCTGTGAATTTTCTAGAATTTTCTTAATTAAAATAAACCTAAAAATCAATAAAAACAAAATAAAAGCTAAACGGGTCTATTGCTACAGTAACGGGTCTGTTGCTACAGTAATGGGTTTGGGTCTAGTTTGCTACAATAATTTTTCTACTTATTTTTATTTTATTTGTTTCTTTTCTTTTTCTTTTCCTTTTTCTTTTTCCTTTCTTTCTTTTTCTCTTTTTCTTTTTTTCTTTTTCTTTTTTATATTGGGTCGGGTCGGGTTTGTTTTATAGACCCGAACTCGGGTCTGTTGGCTAGACCTGCTGGCTTGGCTGACCAGACCTGGCCCAGGCCAGTCTGGCTGACCTGGTCAGACCAGGCCAGGTCTCGACCTGGCCTGGGTCGGCCAGGACCTGCTCTGGGCCTGGTCCTGGCCGAGAGCAGCAGTTGCTACTGCTCTCGGCCAGAGGCCGAGGGTTTGTTTCCTTTTCTTTAATTAAAACAAAAATTTTAAATTAATTAAAAATCATGATTATTATGAGACATGTCTTAAATATCCCTATATATTTTTACTAAAATTTTAAAATAAGTTTTTCATGGTGAAATTGTTGATTACACTAGCGTATATTACATGCTCGATGAAATGCCAATAAGAACTAAAATCTATGACAACGCAAAATAACTTACCCGGAACGCTTTCCTTCAGTCTGAATCTTCTTCCAGCACCTTATAGTCTTGAGAGAGAAGGTATCCATGCTAACGCAAGGGGTATGATCCACCAAGAGGTCATGCGCAGCCGTCGACGGCGGATCTTGCGGACAACGACGGAGGCTCGCCGGAGAGGATCACTGCTATCGGAGATCACGGAGGCTGGAGAGAGGGGCTCCGGACTGTGCTGGGTCATAGTGAGGGTAACGGATATTGTCGTAGCTTGGTGGCGCTGCCGCAGGTGGGGAGAGGGTGTGCAGGTTCCGGCGATCGACGGAACTTGACGAAGGGTGGTGCGTGGCCTGCGGCTTGGTGTATCTCATGCAGGCGCAGTCCGAGAGGGGAGGAACTCTGGCGTGGCGTTGTTGTGGTGGAGCACAGTCGGGGAGAGGGCGGGCCTGGCGCTAGTGCGGGGCTGCGCTGCAAGGAGGCGCCAATGGGTTGTTGGGTTTTTGGCATAGGCATGCATATATAGCGATAGGGGGAAAGAGAGAGAAGGGGATATAGGAGAGGGAGGAAAATGTGAGCGAGAGGGGCGGACGCGAGTGGAGGAAGTCGTGCGGACGTGGGTGCAGTTGGGAGGAGGAGTGGAGAATGTGGGGAGGAAGAAGAGAGAGCAGGACGTGTGTTAGCTGGGGGAGAAGAAGATGAAGTAGCATTCATTTATAAAAGTGACGTGTGGTTCTTAGCCAAAGAACAAAATGGCTAAGTGGCGTGTGCAGTGAATGTGGGAAAGAGGGTTGCGGGTTCAAGGATTAGAAACATCAAAAAGGAGTTTGGTTTTTGTTGAATAATTTGGAAGAATAGAAAGGTAAGGGTAAAACATTCAAATCGAATGGCTATCCATACTATAAAAAAAAAATGCCAAAGTGGCCAGAGCATTAACCCTATATTTCAGTGGGTTGTGGTTCGAAACCTGCTACATGTGTGTATTTTCTAATTTTTATTTTATTTTATTTTAATTTCATTTTTTCCTTTTTGAATAAACATTTAAGCATTATTTTATTGGATTAAACTCTATTAATTAAGAAAAATCCTCAAAAATTCTCAAAAATAGAAGATGTCATCCTGAACATTGCTGTGAAGTTGGATCTTCAGAATTCATCTCCTATTGTTAATTAAAAATCTCAGAGAGCCTATGGCACCGATCGACTCCGAATTGAGATTCTTCTCCAATAATTCCCAAAAAAATTCCAAAATTCTAGAAGAATTATAAAATAATGGGAAATAATATCTTGAGCTAATGACCTCAATCTGACTATCAGGATGATTAAATCAGCATCAGATACCAGGATTGACATTCGTATATTGGAAACCAAGGGTTACAATGATGGTGGTTATATGAATGAATATTTGGGTGACATTATCAATAGATTTGATTATTCTTATTGATGGTAAAACATATGAAAGTTCAGTCGGATATTGACGATTGATTAAATAGGAGGTTCTTATTAAAATGACGGGATCTTGGACTTGTCAAGTAGATTCAATTGGATTAGAGTTGACTTGGGGATTGTGGTATAGACGTTGATTAGGTTGACCTAGCCTGGTGGATTTTAGAGATATATATACCTGATATGTTACTTGAGTTTTCGGATCTTGTGATTGACCTATATAGAGTGAGAGTATGTAATGATCTTGATCGGATTGGAGTGTGGGGATTTGATTAGATGTATCAGAACTTGTAGTTATTTTAGTTATTGAGATTTGGATATATCGGTGATATTGAGAATCTGAGTTGATTAAATATTTTTTTCAGATTATTCTATTCATGCTAGCAGGTCGTTACTTATTCTAAATATAATGATTTACCTGAAGCAGTTGACTGATTATACATGACATTTACCTGATAACTATAGTGTCTATGTTACCAAATTGTTGGAAAAATATTATTATGGTAACAACACCCTTATGTTATACTTGTTATATGTCCTGTTATAGTGGTATCTTGTTCATTGACATTATATATCCTGTTATACCGGTATCCTGATTACACATTTGACGTCTTTACTGTGGCTATCACCGAGTTGTCCCAATAATCTACGTAACATGTATAATAAAAAAAATCTTTATAAACTAATGACATGATATTAAACAACTTACACTAGGATTGGGGAGATTGATTGAGAAGACAGCGTATGTATTTTGGGTGGATCTGGGATATAGGTTGCGCAGCCGAAAGAGGGTTCCACTACAGGGTTCCCGTGGGGTGACTGGCACCCCGTCCTTTTCTTTTTCCTGTTATACATGTTCCTTGACTACCTTGTGGTAGGGCCTGGTTCAGCGCTAGGAGTCTGGGTAATGGTCCCGGGTATGTATAGGATCCACCTAAAGCATGTACAATGTCTACAACCGATTAGTTTCAATAACTTAGGACCTCAATCGACACGCGTGATAGGCGTAGTATGGGATGCGTCTATTACAGGTAGCAATTGGTATTCGCTAACATAATAATAATAAATTATTCATAATGTACTGTAATTGATTATCTTTGTTTGATACATGTATGTATCTTGGACACTCGATGTTACATCTGGCCTGATTGGACATCTAACTCTAGTATTACTGACTCTACCCGCTTGATATATAGATTGTGATAGATATCTGATTGTATACTTGACTTGACACATACTATTCTATGTGCGATCCACATTACTGCTTATTTACTTTATTCCTGTCATTTCTTATTCTCGTATATATATATTTTCTTTATTTGCTTATATGTTATATGTTCATATACTTTTTAGTTTATTCTCACTCATTCACTAAGAGTTTTGACTCCCTAAATTTGCATATCCAGATTTGTAGCTATTTATTTTCGATTAGGTATTTGGACAGGATCACATGTGTTACGTGGAGCTGAAGTCCCTCTCTCCTTGATTACCGATATTCCTGCTCTTTTATTCATATTATTTCCTGATTTTATCTGTATCATGCTCAATTGCCATTTTCTTTCCTTTATTCATCTGCTATCATTGTGTTAGATATTTATATGTCATATTGTAGTGATATTGATTTATCATAGTAGGTTTTATATCTTGTTCAGGTTACTTTAGACTTAGCGTGTATGTATGGGATATTTTCCTCGCGTATATAAATCACCGACTCTCGTCGCCACTCCGTTTTCACGTATTTTGGGAAGTGGGCGTGACAATAGCTGTTGTGTTATTACTTGACATGCTTTCACCTGCCTGTTATTACCTAATACCTGCCTGTTATTACTTGACACCTACTTGATATTACCTGACATCTGACATGATATCACTTATCACCTATCACCTGGTACATGACTGCTTGACTTGTGATTGTCATATTTTGGGAATCCTGTCTTACTATCATGTATTATATATATAGTGACCTGTATTTCTAGGACTTATTTACTCCTATAACTCCTAAACCTACCCTACTCCTGCTATTCCCGTAATATGAAAATTACATAATAATTAACTATAAAAAGAATAACTTACATCGGGTAAGGAAAAACTGATGAACTTCAAGTGGTGAATATGTATACAGTGGTATTGAATATGTTGTGCAACTAAAACTTCTAGTTTTACTAGAGGGCCTTCAGGTGACCGAGGGGAGCGCTGACTCCCTACCTCCTGTTACATTTCTGAATGGGCATAATATAAGACCTACTTCCTGTTTGCCTAGCGGTAGGTTTCGGGTCAGCACCGAAACATCTTGGGTCGTGATCCCGGGTATGTACGGGACCCATTGTAAACATAACCCCTTAGTTTCATCATCAGCTTCCAATAACAACCTCGACTTACTCATATATGGATGTATGTGGGATGGAACGTACGCCTGTACATATACTTAGATATATGGGTCAGATGCATAATAATAAGATATTAAGTAATAATTCATTGTGTTAGGAGTTATATACATTTAGATTACGATAACGTGAGATATACAGTATATAGATGAGGTTTTTCTTATTTGAATTATTCTTTTGACGTACTTATCCCATGAAGTCGTAATTTGGGTTGTACCGCTGGTTTTATCGTATTTGTTTTCATCAGATTTTAATTCGGATTTTTAGTTTTATTATTATTATTATATTATATAATCCTGATTTTACCACCTGTGTACTACTCCCATGATCTTCTGTTGTTACCATATTGTACGCAGCCTGTCTCTTTCCTGATATTACACTTGTATTGTTGTGCATAATCTGCTGATTTGCTTATTCTTGGTGTTATACGGATTCTTTAGTTACCATATAATTACTACTTCCTAATGATTTTTTCTGATCTCTTCAGCAGTTATTATGGATAGCTCAGCTTGTGCGTACTCAGTCGATGGAGACATGAGTTATATGGTATATAAATGAGGGTTTCCATATTTGGATTATCCCCTCGAGATAGCAATCTCATGAATCTATCTACTGAGCCCGTGCAACTAGTTTTGTCGCTTCTGTGCATCTCATCACTTAGGCCTCTTTCATGTTCGGGTGTGTATACTCACGACATGGTTTTCAATGCATGCTTTCGATTCGAATTTATCAATACGCGCGTGCTTGTCCTTGCACACCACTTGGCATTCACCGCACCACTCGTCGGGGAGTTCTGACTCCCCTAAACCTGCATGTTTTGATCCCGGAGCTTGAAGCTTGTGGATTCTTTCGGTTGCTGACCAGAGATGCGCAGCGGAAGTATGAATTATCGGCAGACCATCTGGAGCCTCATCCTTCCAGGCCCCCCTTCTCGTCTCCAGAGTTTTCCTTTTCTAACTCATGAGCATCTTTTGTGCTACTCATAATTGTATATCTCTTGTATTCTCACACTTGCGTCTATCGGTGATGTAATATTTTTGTAATATTTGATTGGGAGATTCTGCCTCCTCATTTTAATTAACCGCAAGTGCACGGTCTTTCGGTGTAGCACTTGAGGGTCGATCTAAGGGGACAGGTAGTTCTTTTGGTTTCAAGACTTCTAGGCGAAGTGGGTGAAAAGTTTGTGAGTCAAATTTCTAAACTACATGTCAATCTAAGAAAATTAAGTCAAGCACCTAGGGTCGATCCCCTAGACTAGAATCAAATGGTCAATCTCGGTCTCACTACTAACGCTTTTACTCACCAAATCATCTCTATTTCTAATAGGCAAACTAAGTCTGAACATTAGATCTAAGTACAGGGTATTATCTCTATCACATGGTCCATTAAAGGTAAATAAAACTACAAAATAAATTAAAAGTAAAAAAGCAGTAAAATTCTAAGTATGAACCATTGACTTTTGATACATAACCTGTTAAATACTTGATTGTTTTAGAAATTAATCTTCTAAAATTGGCAGATCAGTTGGTGTGTGTACAGTTCTACGTAGGAGATCTAACATATGACCAAAAGATGATCTAGCCTACGTTCTTCTCGCTAGACACATGAAATAAAGCTAGCTACACATGTTGCAATTAACTACAATACAAGTTCAAATAACTATTCCGATACTTACAGCTAATCAAATACTAAATTAGATAAAGGAACTAAGTTAATTCAAAATAACTCAAAGTAACAAATAATTCATTCAACTAATAGACAAACTAATAAATTTAACAAGCTACTTTAATTAACCTAGTTATATGAACTTGGTGTGCTTTAACTGAACCTCTCTTGCGTGACCCCCCAAATAGACCCCACCAAGTGCATGTCTCCTTCACATGCTACTTCAGGAGCCAAGAAAGGTAGATGAATTGTGTGGATCCCACTTCCATGCATGCTACAGGAGGCAAAAAATGAGAGAGGCAAAATGACGACCCCACCAATGCTTGCCGTTAGCGCTGGCCTTCGTCTCTGCCACACGGGCGAGTGTCCCCGAGGCAGCCGAGATGAGCGCGCGTTGAGCGAGGCCGGCAAACAACAGGTGCAGGGATGACGAGTTAATGATGGTCAATCAATTGTCAATGATCAAAGCACAAATAAAGATGAAAAGAAAAAACACTAAAAATGGTAAAATTACATTTAATTCTAGAGAAAGGCTGCAGAAATTTGATCAAAACAAAAGACATCATCCATTATCAATTCTTCTACATTAAAAACTAAACAATTAAAACCTAAAAAAAATAAAACTTAAAACCTAGAGGGCAGCCCTCTCTTCATTATAGAATGAGGGATTTTTACACAATAGCCCCTCAAGAAATACATATTACAAATTAATTCAATTTTGACTCCAACTGATTTTGTAAATGATCAATATGGGCCAACCAGTGGATGAATCAGCGAATACTCTCAACATTAAAGTAGTAGATCTTCGAATTCTCGTTCCGTAGACATCTTGGATGATCTCTTTTGGGGTCCTTTAGTTAAAGTTACGGCCAAAAATATCCCAGCATGTTTGGAAAGTCCTTCAATTTCATTCAACTTTTAGTGCAAAACATACCATTATAAGCTCCTTCTCCTTTCCTTACCGATAAAGGACATTCACTACAAGAAAGCACTAAAACATACCCAAGCGGCAATTATTTATATACAAAGTTAGATAAATAGGAGTATAAAAATAATGTAAAATGATGCGAATCAAATACCCCCACACCTATTTTTTGCTAGTCCTCGAGCAAAACTAATAAAAAGAAAAATAAAGCTAAGCTAATCGAACTCACTTTCATAGTATCACAGTTGCACTTAGTATGTGCAACAAACCGTTAAACTCTTAGGTTATCCCTAGAGGATGAGTTTTGTCTCGTGAGGGTCTTCAGTAGATTACACCCACAAAATCTAAGAAGTTTAGAGATTAAGAAATAAATAAAATGAAATAAGGATAACAAAAAATCAGGAAGAGAAAAATGCATTTTTTTTATCTACTTAAATTAATTAGCAAATAAGATCCTAAGTGTCCACAAGTTTCATTCTCTAGATCAATCTCAACTGAAGAAAACAAATTGTCTATAAAATAAAGGCTTAAATCTAAAAACTTTACACCTCATATCCCGGTCTTAGATCCTATACACCCAGTGATAGTGATATAGTTCTCAAGCTTGAAAATATTTGATTTCAACTTTAATACTTATTTTGTAATCATAATATTTTTCTTTCTTTTCAACACTTTTAACTACCTTTCGCGTAGCTACCAAGGCTTCCTGAGGCCAAGGTATCTAGCTAGTTGATAGTCAAAATTGTTATATTTTTATGGTGTCTTATCCAATTAGGCTTTCTCAGCTACCCATGAAACGAGCTTTGAGCCAATGCTCCCAAACCAGATGGTCTTAGGGCATTAAGTGTTGAAACACTCCTACAGACTTAATCACTCAAGCAACTGAGGCCACAAGATAAGACTTAATTGATTAATATATTTTTTTTCTTTCTCTTTTTTAGAAATATTTCAGTTGTAATTAATATCCCAAGCCCTTGAACTAATAGTGTAAGTGCTATTGAGTACATAGTCACTTAAATTAAGTTTAGATGGTATGTCAGTTTTTAAATTCTACTCTTTATTTTAAGACTCTAAGACTTTTTCATTTCGATTTCACCTTTAAAATCCACTCGTGGATACTAATTCACTCACATACTAGCTAACTCTTTGTAGAAAATTTTTAACTTTTTCATTTTTTTTATGACTCCTCAAACAAAAAAAAAAATAATAAAGACCAAAAAAAGAAAAGAAAACAATTTAATCTCCCCCCACACCTAAATTGTGTCATGTACTCATGCACGCAAATGAATACAAAGATAAAACGAGCATAACATATAATATACACATCCACATACATGCACACAACCAAAGAATAAAGCATCCAATTCAAGCATATATGAGTAGAATATGTGAGAATGAGAAATACTCACAGTGCACTGAATAAGTCAGCTGCAAAAGTAATCAAAAGACTCCTTGTATGTTTGAATGCATCATCGCTTATCCTGTATCACTTACAATAAATTCGGCACATAGGTTAACGAAAAAGATAAATAAAAGACTCACTAAAACTGACTTGACTAACTAAAAAAATAAAAAGACTCACAAACTATAAGAAAAAAAAATGCAAATATATACATATGCACAACTTCACATTTCTCCCACACCTAACTTAAACTATGTCGGTTCCTCGCCCTTGATCTTTTTTCACTCTCAAAATGGGTCCTCTTCATCGTCTTTACTTGTAAATTTGCACCCTTTATCATTTTAGCACAACCTCCTTTAAACTTGATCTTCACACTCCTTTTCTTTTTCTGCTTTCTTCTTATCAGCAAGTCAGAAAGAGGACTCACTCCGGCAGCATTAGCATCTAGCCCAGTTTTCTTATCTTCACTGTCATTTGAGCAAACTTGATCATTAGTTATTAATTTAAGTTCATCGTCAAATATCTTTTTAAAGCTTTTATCAAAGAATCCTGTAGAGAATGTATGTCTATCCAATTCATCCAGGAGTAAAAGCTCATCCTCAGAGACCTCTTCAAAGCTTTGTTCGCAGTATTTTTGGCCTGAATTCATGGACTCATTGTCGATATGATCGTTCATCATTTCTTGAATCAGGGATGACACATGATTAATCTGTTGGTCCATTTCATTAAACATTCTGATCTCTTCCTCACATAGCTCGTCAAAACTTTGGTGAGTACACCCAAAGTTTGTATCCATTTGCTTATCCTCGAATTCACTTGATAGACCTTGAATCATATTTACTTCAAAGGGTTCAGCGAATGGATCACTTTGTTGCCTTTCCAGATTGAAGATATTCAGATCAACTGTCATATTTCTAAATGTGAGTTCCATTAAACCGCTACGACAGTTGATCAGAGCATTTGATGTTGCTAGGAATGGCCTACCCAAGATCACACGAATCTAGCAATGAGGATTCGTTATAGGTTTAGTGTCAAAGATGATGAAGTCCACAAGAAAGATGAATTCACCAACCTTAATCAGAACATCTTTAATCTCTCCCCTAGGATATTTTATTAACCAATCTGCCAATTGGAGTGTGACCTTGGTTGGTTTCAACTCTCCTAACTCTAACTGCTGGTACACCGAATAGGGAAGCAAGTTTACACTAGCTCCCAAATCTAGTAAGGCTTGTTTGATAATTGTATTTCCTATTGTGCATGAGATTGTTGGGCAGTCAGGATCTTTGTACTTCATAGGGATCAAATTGGACAGGATCTCAGAAATATTCACTACAAGAAAGACTTTCCTGGGGACCTATGTTGCTCTCTTCTTTGTGCAGAGGTTATTTAAGAATTTTGCATAAGAAGGGACCTGCTCAATTACATTCAAAAGTGGGATGTTGACCTTTACCTGCTTAAAAATTTCAAGAGCCTTTTTCACTTGAGTAGAATGCTTCTTCGGTTTGAGCCTTTGGAAATAGTGCTAGTGGCTCATACAGAGGCTCAGTGACTTGCTCATTTTCTTTTTCTTTCAATTCATCTGAGTCAGAATAGGATGGGACAACCTTAGGAGGAGAAAGACTCGCTTGGTCGGGCATCACCACTTGATTTTCAATCTTTTTTCTAGATCACAAAGTATGAACTGCATTAACTTGAGCAGAACTGGAAGGAGCTGACATTGAATTAACCACACATTGACTTGGCAATGTTCCCTTCTCCCTCTCATCAATTTGCATTGCCATTTGACTTACTTGTAGCTGAAGATGATTTATCGTCTGTTGATTGGCATTCAACATTTGTGCTGCTAATTGCATGAAGGAAGTGAATGTCTTTTCCATGTTGCTTAGCTTCTGTTCTTGTTCGTTCCCAAGCCCTGATGGTGAAACTATTGAATCTGCAAATGATTGTGAGGGAGAAAATTGAGTGAAATATGGGTTCACAACGGCTGGTTGATTTTGATTTAGTCTCACATTCAGTCTTGAAATTTGTCCACTGTTTAGCTTATTCTCATTGGACATGTGACCTTTTTGGTATGTTTCCTGGTTCCAAAGAAATTAGGATGACCTCTCCATCCTGGATTGTAAGTTGAGGCATAGGGATCATTCCATTGGTGATGAAATATGGCGTTTAATTGATCTTGGCCATCTGCTAGTGGATTAGAGAGCAGTGGACAATCTTCCAACATTTGAGTTGGAGAGTGACAGTTGAAACAACTCGGTGCGAATATATAATTTATGTGGTCGAGCTGTGCAGGAGTCCTCTTGAGTTTTAGCGCCTCTATTTTTCTCATTAAGACAGCAGTCTTAACTTCAGCAGCTATTGAATTCTTAATTGAGTGAACATCGCCCCTTAATGTAGGAGTTATTATTGAAGATCTTTCAGTAAATCCCTCCCACTGCATGGTCTTTTCTGCCATATCTTTGATAAATTTCTATGCATCGTCCTCTGTCATCATCATAAAGTTCCCATGACTCACAGATTAAAGTAGGGTTTTAGATTGATAATCTACACCATCATAAATTATTTGACAGAGATGCCACTTCTCAATAGCGTGATGGGGTCATTGCACCTTAAGATCCTTAAACCTTTCCAGGTATCCAAAATGGTTCTTTGTCATATTGACGAAATTGGTTAACTCACTCCGTATTCTTGCAGTCTTATGCATTGGGAAGAATTTATTTAGAAAGACTGTGATAAATTCTGCCCATGTTGTGATTGAGTTGATGGTCAGGCTATACAACCACTTTTTAGCATTGCCCCGAAGTGTAAATGGAATGAACCTCAATTTAACTGCATCATCACCCAATTGTTGGATCTTCATCATTGCACAGACCTCTTCAAATTCACTGATGAACATATATGCATAGTCTGATTCCAGCCCGGAGACTTTGGGAGTATCGTGATGTACTGCGACTTCAGATTGTAATTATTTCCGCTGGCCTCTGAGAGTTGGATGCAGGAAGGACGTGATGATTGAGGAAGATAATATCGATCCATGAGGACTGGTTGTGAAACAGGAGTAGCCATTTTGAACTCGATTGAATCTTCACTAACTAGACGTCCTGTTGAGTATCGTGACCAAGCCGACATAAATCAGGATCACAGACAAATTGAGCGAAGGTGATGTGAAGAGAAAACGATAACGTGGGAATGGACTGAAACTAAACTAATTTTTATTTGGTTTTTATTTTTTTATTTATTTTTTTATGACTTTTTAAAATCTGATAGAAGTGTCAAAACTAAAGATAGAACACCGTGTCCCTGGCAACAACGCCAAAAACTTGATTGGGAGATTCTGTCTTCTCGTTTTAATTAACCACAAGCGCACGGTTGTTCGGTGTAGCACTTGAGGTCGATCCACAGGGATAGGTAGTTCTTTTGATTTCAAGACTTCTAGACGAATTGAGTGAAAAGTTTATGAGTCGAATTTCTAAACTACTGTCAATCTAAGAAAATTAAGTCAAGCACCTAGGGTCGAATCCCCTAGATTAGAATCAAGTGGTCAATCTCGGTCTCACTACCAGACTGCTTTACTCACCAAATCTCTATTTCTAATAGGCAAACTAAGTCTGAACATTAGATCTAAGTACAGGATATTATCTCCATCATTTGGTCCATCAAAGATAAATAAAACTACTAAATAAATTAAAAGTAAGAAAAGCAGTAAAATCCTAAGTATAAACCATTGACTCTTGATACATAACCTGTCAAATACCTGATTGTTTTAGAAATTAATCTCCTAAAATTAGTAGGTCACTTATGTGTGTACAACCCTACGTAGGAGATCTAACATATGACCAAAAGATGATCTAGCCTAGGTTCTTCTCCCTAGACACATGAAATAAAGTTAGCTACACATGTTGCAATTAACTACAATACAAGTTAATAAATAAAACATTCTCAAATAACTGCTCCAATACTTACAGCTAATCAAATACTAAATTAGATGAAGGAACTAAGTTAATTCAAAAATAACTTAAAGTAACAAATAATTCATTCAACTAATAAATAAACTAATAAATTTAATAGGCTACTTTAATTAACCTAGTTATATAACTTGGTGTGCTTTACCTGAACCTCTCTCGCGTGACCCCCCAAATAGACCCTACCATGTGCATGTCTCCTTCATATGCTGCTTCACGAGCCAAGAAAGGTAAATGAATTGCATGGACCCCACTTCCATGCATGCTAGAGAAGGCAAAAAATGAGAGAGGCAAAATGAGGACCCCACCAATGCTTGTCGTTAGCACTGGCTTGAAATTACACCTAGAGGGGGGTGAATAGGTGTATAAAATTGATATGATACAAACGATCACTCAAAGTAAGATTAGAAGTTGTATGCCCTGTGAAGGGTTTTGAACTTCTTCCTCGTGATTCTTCTAGATAAGAGTTTGAGGTGCTCAATGCAATCTTATTGTAATGAGTATAGATCGACAATGAATGAATGAATATAAAGTAGATAAGAGAGATAAAAATCAATCACAAATAAAGAGATTTGTTTCGAGGTTCGAGCCGCCGCTCTACGTCCCCGCCTTCACCACCGTGAAGGATTTTCAATCCATTAGAACTTTTCACCAAAGGAATACAACCGCACGGAGTACACAACTCCCCAATACACTCCTCTAGTTCAGAGGTAGCGTAACAACAATGGAACAATATCTGGGTGATCAAATGACCACAAACCTTCTCTTGAAAACTCTCTTACAAAACCCTATAGAATAAGACATAAATTTGAAGCTCAAGAATTTGTAAGTGAGAGTAAAATCAAAAGAGAGATTTTGTGAACCAAAAACTTGAAGTAGATTTTTGAACATAAAAACATAAAACTGAAACTTGAAAACTCTTTCTCTTGAAACCCAAAACTTGATTTTTAAATAGAATTGTTGTTGTTGTTATAAACTCAACCCTAATGACCCCTTTATATAGGTTTTAGGAAGAACAAACTTAGAATAGTTTTACCAGGTTTAAAAGGAAAAAATTGACTCTTAAAATTCAACAAAACACATTTTAAAAATATGCTAAAAATTAACCTCCAGAAAATTAGCCATTCTGCCAATTTGGCAGACTGTTGGTCAACTTTGAGCACAGTTTACTAGCCTAAAACATGAGAGTTCAGAAAAATGTATATAGGATCTATTTGTAAAACTTTAAGTCTTCTTTTTAATTCAATTTAATTCAACTCAATACCATTTCAGAATAGAAAGTTATCAATAAAATACTGAAAGGTGTCAAATCAGAAACTATAAACTGTTTTCAAAATAATAACAGACTTCAACACAATATTTGATATCTTTAACGTTTGAATCAAAAACTGATTATTGAATAAGAAATGTAGCCCTAAATGTTATATTTGAAATGCAATTTAAATCATGTTATTTGAATATAAGAATAAAAATTATGATAAGAAATGTAAAAGGGTGTCGAGCAGATCAGCAGAACTAAAACTGGTTAAAATCTAAAACCCGATATATGTGTACTTGAAATCCAAAACCGGTTAAATTGAAAACCAAACATATTGAACTTGTGTGTGTGTGTGTGTGAACTTGAGCTTCAAAAATATATTCTTCCCTTTAACAAACTAAATAAAACAAAAACTGAAGTCTTCTTGTAGAACTCCTCCAAGTCGACTCGATCCAAACACGATCCAACGAGGTAGACTCCAACCGAGTGCTAGATGCGATCTTGATGCACAAGCTCTTGAATCAACACGTGTAAGCTTCAAAAATACCTTTGTTGAAGCTACACACCTACTAAGATCTTGATAGATAACTGAAACTAAATAAGAATAAGATCATTAGTAAACTATAACTATATGAGTTAATCATCATCAAAACTAGAGTGATAGGCCTTTGAGCCAACATGAGCTTCGTCTCTGCCACTCGGGCGAGTGTCCCCGAGGCAACCGAGATGAGCGCACGCGTTGAGCGAGGCTGACAAATAACAGGGTACGCGGATGACGAGGTAATGATGGCCAATCAGTTGTCAATGATCAAAGTACAAATAAGGATGAAAAGAAAAAACACTGAAAATGATAAAATTACATTTAATTCTGGAGAAAGGCTACAGAAATTTGGTCAAAACAAAAGACATCATCCATTAATAATTCTTCTACATTAAAAATTAAACAATTAAAACCTAAAAAAATAAAACTTAAAACCTAGATGCCCTCACGACAGCCCTCTCTCCCAGATTATATAATAAGGTATTTTTACACAATAGCCCCTCAAGAAATACATATTGCAAATTAATTCAATTTTGACTCTAACTGATTTTGTAAATGATCAATACGGGCCATCAAATGGATGAATCAGTGAATGCTCTCAACATGAAAGTAGTAGATCTTCTAATTCTCTTTTCGTAAATACCTTGGATGATCTCTTTCAGAGTTCTCTAGCTAAAGTTACGGCCAAAATATCGCAGCATGTTTAGAAAGTCCTTCAATTTCATTCAACTTTTAGTGCAAAACACACCATGATAAGCTGCTTCTCCTTTCCTTACTGATAAAGTACATTCACTGCAAGAAAGCATTAAAACAAACCCAAGCAGCAATATACAAAGTTAGATAAATAGGAGTATAAAAATAATGTAAAATGATGCGAATCAATATTGTATCACATCCTGTGATAACTTTATAATTGTACTCAAATGTTAGAATCTATAATGCACCACGTACTTTCATACTCTAATTCTTACCTGTACTGATACTTAGTGTATATATGTGAGGGTATTTTTGATCTATGTGTTGGCCCAGAGGCCTTCCACTCTAGTTTTGATGATGATTAACTCATGGAGTTACAGTTTACTAATAATCTTGTGATATTTAGTTTCAGATATTTAATCAAGATATTAGTAGGTGATTAGTTTCAACAAAGGTGTTTTGGAGCTTTCACATGGTGATTCAAGAGCTCGAGCGTCAAGTTCACATCTAACACTCGGTTGGAGTCAAGCTCGGGGAATCGCGTTTGATCGAGTCAGCTTGAAGACAAGAAGGCTTCGGTTTGTTTAATTTAAGATTTAGTTTAGATCCATTGTGAAGATTAGATAGTGTGATACGCTCAAGTTCACAACACACACTTGTTTTAAGTTTCATGTTTATTGGTTTTGGGTTTTCGGTTTAACCGATCTTGGTTTTCATGAATAGATAGAATCAAAATAAGTTTACATGGTTTAATGCATATTAGATTTGATCTATATGCATCTATGCTTCACATACTTAGAAAAACTCATTTTGATACACTATTCATGTGCTTGGAGTTTTGTATTTAGACAAAACTTATTTTTGGATTTAATGTCAAAAACATAGATATAATACCTTTCATGTATATTAGATTCTATCCATATACTATATGCTTCAAAGTTGTTTAAATATCATGTTTTTGTATTTACATGTGTTTTGAAAAAATCGGATTTCCATTTCAAAAATCTAAGTTTTGAAAAATACAGAATTTGGTTTAAGGCAAATTTTTCAAGTCACAAAAATGGTTCAAAATGTTTGTAACATGATTTGATTTTACTCAAACATGTTTATATTTTAAAGATATAACATGAACTGATTTTTTTGAAATTTATATGATTTTATGGGATTTAATTAAGGATAAAAACCCAAGTTTTTAAGACCCATATTAGCTGGACTGGCTGGCTGCAGGTCGACCGGACCGGTCGACCGTAGCAGTGATCGGTCAACCGGGCCGGTCGACCGACGTGCACAGAGCGTGCACGCAGCCAAGCTGGGGAGGTCGGTCGACCGCCAGAGAGCTCTGCTCTCTGGAAAAGCCTCCGGTCAACTGAGTGGTCGACCGGACAGAGAGCTCTGCTCTCTGTATCCGGCTTCGGTCGAGTCGACCGGCCAGAGAGCAGTTGCTCTCTACATCTGGCACGGTCGACCGGGCGGTCGACCGGAGGGCTCAACGGTCAAATTTTTGACCGTTGGCCGGTCGACCGGAAGGGCAAACTGGCCCTTTTCAGCGGCCAACGGGCAGATTTTCAAATGTGTTATAAATACCCCATTTGAGTTGGTTTTTCAACAAGAATTTTCAAGAGAAAAATTTTCATCTTTACAAGTGTTTTAATACAAGTTTTTAAAAGTTTTTAAGCCAAAAGATTTCATCTTTTATTTGTTGTAAAGGGTTGGAAAAATCAAGAAAAGGAGAAGTCTTTGGGATTGTTTTTAATCTTCACTTTATATTCATTCTAGAAGTTTTCCCAAGAGTTTTTCATTGAGTTTTTGATTTCCAAACTCTTTATTTCTCACACTTGAGCTTATCATTCTATCCTATCTATAGGATCTTTGTTTAGTGAGAAAAGAATTGGTTTGTGGTTGATAGGCCACCAAGTTGTAAACCTTCCATTGATTGTGATATCCTTCTAGTGAGAGGTGATTGAGTTGATATCCCTCAAGTGTGAGGTGATAGTGGAAGTGGTATTTGGCTCCCTCTAGTGGGAGGTGGAGATTGTGTTGGAATCCCTCAAGTGTGAGGTGATTGATTTGTTGTTTGGCTAAGTGCCTATCCCTCTAAGTGTAGAGGTAATTTGAGTTGTGCATTGCCTCTAGTGAGAGGTTGTATTAGTTGAGAGAGGAGTTGTGTACTCCCAATTGTATTTGCCCCAAATCTTCAGTGGAGGTTCCCTGTGTGGGAAGTCCTGTGTGGACGAGTTAGTGGAAATCCTTCTGTGTGAAGGCGGGGACGTAGAGCTGTGTGCTCGAACCTCGAAACATATCTCGGTATTTGCGTTTGATCCACTTTCTGTAACTCTCTCTCTTATATTGTGCCTTGCATCATTCATATTGCTCATTTATATTTATATGCTTGGTTGTGTTTGTTTGTGTGCCTCACTTGTGTTTAACCAAGAGAGCTTTATATAGCACCTCAACTCTTATTCAGAGGAATAAAGAGGAGTTAGTCCAGAGCTCTTCACCGAAAATTCTGCTACACTCTTTGGTTACACTAAGTGTGTTACAATTATATTTTTTTCACATTATTGTTCATTAGATTAGCCGTACACTTATTCCCCCCTAGGTGTACTTTCAATTGGTATCAGAGCCTACGCTCCTGATATTAGGTTTAACCACCTAGGAGTGTGATCCTGGTTTGCTAATCTAGATTTGCATTTGCACCTATTATTGTTTACACACACTCATGGACTTCATGACCCCACCTATGTTTGATACTTCCAACATTGTTGTTTGGAAGGCTAGGATGTCCATGTACCTAAAGACCCTAGGCTTGCATGTTTTCCTTGCCGCTACCAAGAAATCCTATCTTGGTAATAGCAAGCATATAGAGGCCAATGCACAAGCCCTTGAGGCACTTAGAAGCACGCTTAGTAAAGAATATCTTATGTTGGTTTCTAACTGTGATTCCGGCTTTGCAGTGTGGAACACATTGACCTCCTCCAACCTTCAAACGCCAACCATTGTGGAGAATGAATCTAATGGAGAATCCGAGCAACATTGCTACATGGTCCAAGAGAATGACTCCCTTGAGGTATATTCGGATACTCAACTAGATGATAGTTCTAGTTCTTCTTGCAATGAATGTATGGATGCACATGCTTCAAATTATGAACTACCTATAGGTTGTGAAAAATTGTTAGAAAGACACAATCTTTTGAAAAAGAAAAGTTTTGCTTTAAAAGAAGAAAATAAAAATTTGTCTTCTAAACTTGATATTGTTTTGCAAGAACGGGATGAGATTTCAAATGAAAGAGACTATTTGAAATCCCAACTTGAACTTGTATTAAAAGAAAATGAAATTTTAAAAAATAAAAATGATTGTAATTATGTGTTAAAGAGAAATGAGGCTTTAATATTAAAACTTGATTTTGTTATAAAAGAGAATGATTCTTTGAAAATAAAAATTGCTTCAATTTTAAAGGAATTAGAAATTGTTTCAAATAAAAATATTTCTTTGAAAAATGATTTAGATACACATGTTTGCCATGCTAGTATAACTTCACCTTCTAGCATACCTATTGCATGCACCTCTTCTTTCATGATTGAAAATGATATTTGTATGCTTAAGAAGAGTATGGATTGTTTGGGCTCCACTTTGAGCCATTGTGTTTTGAACCATACACGTTTGGAATCTATGTTTCGAAAGAAACAAATTCCTTCTATGCATGCACACAAACCACGGCATACACATGCTCCTCACGTTCATACTCATCACACAATGTATGCTCATATGTACACATGTACACATTGTGGACGTAAGGGCCACCTTGCTAAATTTAGTTATGATAGGATACATGATTCAAATTTAGCAAAAAAATTTGCTTGGGTTAGGAAAGGAGCTAACCCCCATGGACCTAAAAGAGTATGGGTACCAAAGGCCACTCCTATTTTATTTGATGTAGGTGTGGCTCTCACATGACGTGAGAGTGATGGTGCCTTGAGGTGGGATACGTTCCGAGCTTAAAGAAGACTATTTGGATGCATCACTTTCAAGGGGAGTTTGGTGGGAGGACCACCTTGGTTTGGAGACATAGAGATGTACCCTCATGGTTTTGGTAACGATCTCTAAACTCCAATTTATGTTTACATACTTTTCATATTGTTGATTTTTAGCATGTCTTGTTTCATGATTAGTATGTTAAATGTCATGATTATTAAACTTGTGACATGCATGATTAGTATTTGAGATCACCCATGTTTAATATGGACTTATACTTTTGTGTTCTCATATTTATTTTAGTTATTGTGTATAT
The DNA here is from genome assembly GCA_038442645.1 of Agave tequilana. Taxonomy (NCBI): domain Eukaryota; kingdom Viridiplantae; phylum Streptophyta; class Magnoliopsida; order Asparagales; family Asparagaceae; genus Agave; species Agave tequilana. Next base: position 71,561 of record JAVJIF010026428.1, read on the forward strand.
CATAGATCTAATGCATGTGCATTTATCATAATGATCATATAAGTTTTGTTTTGATTTCTATGCTTCATGTTTTGATTACATGTTTAGATGTTAGTTTTCATTAAAACTTGGATATATACTTGTACAACTAGTGAGCCACAAATAGATTATTATATGTTTGTGCTTAAATGCTCATTTGTACCCATTAGATGTACTAGTACAGTCTAGTTTTGATGATTCATACATTTTGACTTGTATTCCACATTTTTGACATATTTTTCATGTTTATGTTAAACTTCATGTATATGTCTATTTTGACTAAACTATTAGTTATACATATACATCCTTGAGCCACTTGCCTTCATGCATATACTTTTGTAGACTCGTTCATGTTTGGTTATGTATGTACACTTTAGTTTGTACAACACATACATATACCTTGAAGGATTCTAGTTTTGATGATTTTCATGTTTTAAGGAATTTCATATTGAGCTTGATTGCCTATTTTCATGATAATGTGTTTCACATAACTATTATACACTCACTTTACTTAAAGTTTTCTCGTGATTTTGTTTTCATGAGTATGATTTGTGCCTTATAGATTTTGAGTGTTGATGATCATGTGACTTACATATTTTTCATGAAATATATTTTTATTTTATTCCTTGCTTGAAGGATTTCATACTAATTTTTAAATTTTTTATATAACTAGTTCGTATTCTTCTTATGGTAGAGTTTTCAAACGTGTTATAACTATTTTCAAACTTAATTTTGAAAATCCCTACCCATCAAAGGGCGGTTGGTTGGGCGACCATGCCTTGTATGCTCTTAATTGAAAATCTATTTAAACATATGCATAAAATGGGTGGTAGGAAGTATGAGTTATACACTTGATTCTCATTATAGTTTCAATTGGTATTATTGTATCTTTTCAATTGGTATCACTATTGACATTCTTTTTGTATACTCATATTGATTTTATATATGTATGCTTAAACTTCAAATAGTATCAATTTCAATGGTATTCAATTTTCCATACATATATATGTATTTATGTTTTGATTGTGCTTATTATATCTTTATATCTTTGAGAACAAATTTGATTATGCTAAGCTTGATTTAGTCCTTAATGACAATTATTTAAATTGGTATCTTATACAAGCTTATGCATCATTTTGTTTGATATTTCATAAAGGGGGAGAAAATTCATATTTAACCTTTCAATTGGTTTTGTTTACATTTGGTATCTTACTCCCACACTTTATGTTGAAAAATGATTGAAAAATGATATTGATTTTTTAATTTGGCATCATACGCTCCTAATGAAAATATTTTCAATTGGTATATGTTTCATTTTCAATATTGGTATCAAAAATATTAAATTGATATTATTCTTTATTTGGTATCAAGAATACTTATATGTTTTGTTTATTTTCAATTGGTATCTTAAATTGATATCATGATGTTTCTTTGTATACCTTCATGCTAAATTGATATATCTTTCAATTGATATCTTTTATTTGTACCCCTTTGTTGATTTTTTTTGTTTCTGACAAAAAGGGGGAGAACATTTTTTTCTTTAACCCCTTTGTTGATGATTGACAAAAAGGGGGAGAAGTATTTTAGTATATATGCATGTTTATTTATGTTTATATCAAAGTTTATATTAAAAACATTTAAAAACATATATGCATGTTTATTTATTTTTATATCAAAGTTTATATTAAAACATTTAAAAACATTTGTTTTATGTTTTGTTGATATTGGTTTGATATTGGTATCAAGAGATTTTGGTATCAAGAGCATGGATATTATTGGTAAATATTATTGGTATCAAGAGCATGGATATTAGTATCAAAAATATATTTATATTTTGTTGTTTTATTTTGTTGGTATCAAGAGCTTTTATTGAAATTTTTATTGGTATCAAGAGCAATTCTTTTAGAACATGTTTATTTTAAAATTTGGTATCAAGAGCATATTTATTTCATTATTTTATGCATGTTTATGCATATTCATGTTTAACATTCATTGCGTATCTTTATAGTTTATTGTTATGCTTGAGCTAAGGGGGAGCTTCTATGAAGCTTAACTTTAATCCATGCATATATAACTCCATGAGTTTTGTCATCATCAAAATGGGGGAGATTAAAGTATTTTAGTATATATGCATGTTTATTTATGTTTTTATCAAAGTTTATATTAAAAACATTTAAAAACATTTGTTTATGTTTTGTTGATATTGGCTTGATATTGGTATCAAGAGAATTTGGTATCAAGAGCATGTTTATTTAATTGTTTTATGCATGTTTATGCATATTCATGTTTAACATTCATTGCGTATCTTTATAGTTTATTGCTATGCATGAGCTAAGGGGGAGCTTCTATGAAGCTTAACTTTAATCCATGCATATATAACTCCATGAGTTTTGTCATCATCAAAAAGGGGAGATTATTGGCCCAGAAGCCTTCCACTCTAGTTTTGATGATGATTAACTCATGGAGTTATAGTGTACTAATAATCTTGTGATATTAGTTTCAGATATTTAATCAAGATATTAGTAGGTGATTAGCTTCAACAAAGGTATTTTGGAGCTTTCACATGGTGATTCAAGAGCTCGAGCGTCAAGTTCACATCTAGCACTCGGTTGGAGTCAAGCTCGGGAATCGCGTATGATCGAGTCAGCTTGGAGACAAGAAGGCTTCGGTTTGTTTAGTTTAAGATTTAGTTTAGATTCATTGTGAAGATTAGATAGTGTAATATGCTTAAGTTCACAACACACACTTGTTTTAAGTTTCATGTTTATTGGTTTTGGTTTTCGGTTTAACCGATCTTGGTTTTCATGAATAGATAGAATCAAAACAAGTTTACATGGTTTAATATATATTAGATTTGATCTATATGCATCTATGCTTCACATACTTAGAAAAACTCATTTTGATACACTATTCATGTGCTTGGAGTTTTGTATTTAGACAAAACTTATTTTTGAATTTAATGTCAAAAACATAGATATAATACCTTTCATGTATATTGGATTCTATCCAGATACTATATGCTTCAAAGTTGTTTAAATGTCATGTTTTTGTATTTACATGTGTTTGGGAAAAATCGGATTTCCATTTCAAAAATCCAAGTTTTGAAAATACAGAATTTGGTTTAAGGCAAATTTTTCAAGTCACAAAAATGGTTCAAAATGTTTGTAACATGATTTGATTTTTACTCAAACATGTTTGTATTTCAAAGATATAACATGAACTGATTTTTGTGGAATTTATGTAATTTTATGGGATTTAATTAAGGATAAAAACCTAAGTTTTTAACACCCATATTAGCTGGACTGGCTGGCTGCCGGTCAACCGGACCGGTCGACGTAGCAGTGAGCGGTCGACCGGGCCAGTCGACCGACGTGTACAGAGCGTGCACGCAGCCAAGCTGGGAGGCCGGTCGACCGGGTCGGTCGACCGCCAGAGAGCTCTGCTCTCTGGAAAAGCCTCCGGTCGGCCGAGCGGTCGACCGGGCAGAGAGCTCTGCTCTCTGTATCCGGCTTCGGTCGACCGGGCGGTCGACCGGCCAGAGAGCAGTTGCTCTCTAGATCTGGCACGGTCGATCGGGCAGTCGATCGGAGGGCTCAACGTTCAAATTTTTGACCGTTGACCGGTCGACCGGCTGGTCGACCAGCCGGTCGACCGGAAGGGCAAACTGGCCCTTTTCAGCTGCCAACGGGCAGATTTTCAAATGGGTTATAAATACCCCATTTGAGTTGGTTTTTTAACAAGAATTTTCAAGAGCAAAATTTTCATCTTTACAAGTGTTTTAATACAAGTTTTCAAAAGATGTTTTAAGCCAAAACATTTCATCTTTTATTTGTTTTAAAGGGTTAGAAAAATCAAGAAAAGGGAAGTCTTTGGGATTGTTTTTAATCTTAACTTTATATTCATTCCAGAAGTTTTCTCAAGAGTTTTTCTTTGCGTTTTTTATTTTCAAACTCTTTATTTCTCACACTTGAGATTATCATTCTATCCTATCTATAGGATCTTTGTTTAGTGAGAAAAGAATTGGTTTGTGGTTGATAGACCACCAAGTTGTAAACCTTCCATTGATTGTGATATCCCTCTAGTGAGAGATGATTGAGTTGATATCCCTCAAGTGTGAGGTGATAGTGAAAGTGGTATTTGGCTCCCTCTAGTGAGAGGTGGAGATTGTGTTGGAATCCCTCAAGTGTGAGGTGATTGATTTGTTGTTTGTCTAAGTGCCTATCCCTCTAAGTGTAAAGGTTATTTGAGTTGTGCCTTGCCTCTAGTGAGAGGTTGTATTGCTTGAGAGAGGAGTTGTGTACTCCCAATTGTATTTGCCCCAAATCCTCAGTGGAGGTTCCCTGTGTGGGAAGTCCTGTGTGGACGAGTTAGTGAAAATCCTTCTGTGTGAAGGCAGGGACGTAAAGCTGTGTGCTCAAACCTCGAAATATATCTCGGTGTTTGCATTTGATCCACTTTCTCTAACTCTCTCTCTCTTTTATTGTGCCTTGCATCATTCATATTGCTCATTCATATTTATATGCTTGGTTGTGTTTGTTTGTGTGCCTCACTTGTGTTTAACCAAGAGAGCTTCATATAGCACCTCAACTCTTATTCAGAGGAATCAAGAGGAGTTAGTCCAGAGCCCTTCACGGGAAATTCGGCTACACTCTTTGGTTACACTAAGTGTGTTGCAATTAAGTTTTTTCCGCATTATTGTTCATTAGATTAGCCATACACCTATTCACCCCCCTCTAGGTGTACTTTCACTATGTATATACGTTATAATAACATCTCTGTACCTACGCGATCAGGGCGTTACAGAGGTCAATGGTGAGTTTCAACGAACTCCAGATTCATTATATTGGGCAGGAACTCCTGCACCAATCTGACCACCACTGGAACCACCACCCTGAATGATATTTTCCTTCCCTCTTTATTTTTCTTGTATATACATATTCACGATGCATTAAGGACAATGCATGTGACTAGTGTGGGGAGGGTTTTACTAATATAGGTTTTTCTTTTATTATATAATATAAAAAAATTGAAATGGGAGACAATATTTTAACCTATTTTTGTTAAAAAAAAGTTGATCTTAGGAATTAGGGTCTCTTAAAACTTAGTCGAAAAAGATTACTTGCTTGATTTTTAGGTTTAGAAAGAAAATTGAAAGAATAATTTGGTCCTTTTTTATCTTAATGAAATATGCACTTTATATACTTCTACACTTAGGATTCAAAACAAAGACTCTTATGCTGATAAAAAAAATCGATTAAGCTGATAGCTGTGTCTCATAAAGCATAAGTATTCACGCCTAAAAATGGTCAACATCAGTAATAAACCCCCTTAGTTTTGTCGCCTTATTTACTTGAGTTCGTAAGTCCGAGGGGTATTTTCTTACCTGTTGCTATAAGATCGTCTGGTTTGAGAGTCACGGGCTAAAGGCTCGTTATTGGGGTAAATTAGAAAGCCTAAAAAAACTAAGAGATAAATTTGCACATAATTAAATTAATATGGCATGAGAGTTCAAGTTGAAGAATCCCAAGTAAATTTCGCGATCATAAAAGTCCATATGATTTCGGGCAAAATAAAAAACTAAGTGAAAAATACAGTTGAAATACTTACCTTTAGTGATTACAAGTTTTTGCATAGAGATTAAGTTTAGGAATAAATAATTTGGTGAACTTATGACTTATAAATCACTTAAAATTTTTTGCAAAAAGTTTTTAAATTCTTCTCTATTTCAAAATGAATTTTTGAAAACACTAACATTTTTTTTAGATTTTGTGAGTGTAATTTACTAAAAATTCTCAGGAAACTATAACTCCACCTCTAGGTAGAACTTAAAAGTTTAAAGACTTATTGCACATGCTTTAGTCACGTGACACGTGAAAGTGACTAAATAAACTCTTAGTCTTAGTTTTGATTTTTACTCGAGGACGAGCAAAAGATAGGCGTGGGAATCATTCACAAATAATGCATATTTTATATCATTTATTCACATTTAATTTATAATAAAAATCTGATATTTGACCTTCTTCTTGTCTAATGGTGTGCAGAGTTTCTATAAATGGAGAAGGAGAAGAAAAAGCCCAAAAAGTCCAAATAATTCGGATTTTAAAAGAATATATTTCTCAACTCAAGATTAATGTAGATTCTTTGAAGATCCAAAGACCCAGAGTCAATCCTATCAGAAGAAGCTGGAACAACTAAACAAGAGATTGCTGGAGCTGAAAACGCAAGATCAGTGGAGTTGGGATTGCCGCGAAATGCGGCAAAAGTCGTGTTTTCGTGGCAATGTAGCAGCCGTTGAATCAACTTTTTGATCCATGGCTGCAAGTCATTTAAGGCCTTCGGTTTCTCCTATAGATACCCCTCTAGAGGTAAAGTATAAGGGGAGAGAGTAGATCTCCTCTTAGTTATAGATAAGGATTTTTTTTTATTATTTTCTTTTTCTACAGATATAGCTCAGGTTAGATAGAGATTCAAGAGAAAAAAAGAGACATTTATATTGAGAGTGATAATTTATGCAAGCTTCCTTCTTTCTCTTCATTGTTTCTTAATTTAATCGATCTCTTTTCGTGCTTTCTTTGTTATCATGAGTAGCTAGATTTTATTTATGACTAACTTACTAGTAACCCACTAAACTACTTACTCTTATTTGATTTGTATTCCACATGAATTTAATAGCCTCAAATAGCAAGAGCCACGATGGCTCATGTGATGGATTTTAACTCTAAAGTCTATATCATTTCATGCTTATTCTTTATAATCTTGATGATGTAATGTAGATTATAAGGGGAAGTGAATCAGATCTTATGGGCCATGTTGTGTAAGTCTTCCAATCGAGCCTAGTAAGTTGCTAAGGATCCAATGTGAGGCAATCATCAAGAGGTAAGTATAATTAGTGGGAGCAATTAGTAGGAAGTAGCCATGAGTTTTCTTTTTTTTTATTTTGTTTTCAATCTTTTAAAAACTCATTTCCAAAATCACTTCACTACGTTTTCATCTTCTTCTCCTGCTTCCTATGGTTTTGTTTTCTTTATATTTTCTTTTGAAACAAAGAATAACTTGTTAATCGGTATGTGATTTAATGAAAAGCTTTAATCGCATCCCTCCTCATGGATTCGACCCGCATAGCCACTTTTCTATTGCCACAGTATCAAAGAAGCCAAAGCACCATCTTCAACTCCTAATATCAAAACATTGTTTTTCATGTGCTTGATTTTTCCACGATCACTGCCGTTCAAATAGTAAATTATTTCATCGGACGCCCTTCAAAATCACCATCGAGCCCCTAGTTATCTTGAGAACACCATCTCTCATAGATACTTCAAGACCCAATGCTTTCAAGGCACCAACAGAGATACGATTCCTTTTCAATGGAGGTACTTATTGCACTTTCTTCAATTCCCACACCATCCCATCAAAAATCTTGATAAGGACCGTACATATCCCTTCAATGTTACATGGACGATCATCACCCATGACTACAGAGCAACCAGCTAGCTTCTCAAACTAAAAAACTAATCCCTATTAGGACATACATGATAGGTAGTTTATGTGTTTAGCATCCACTCAGAATCACCTGAGAAACTAATAGTAGGAGAGTGACTGAGAATGAGAATACTGTTGAGTCTGACTCTGATCCATCTGCTAGTAAAGTACTACCCGATTGGGTATTGGCTACATGTGTGAGATTTGCCTCAGTCTTTGACTCCTTATTTTTATCTTTAATTCTTAGACAATCAACTTTCTAGTATCCTAACTCTTTGTAAATGGCACAATAGTTCTTCTTCAAATCTTTAAAACCCGGTCTGAACTTCGATCTACCATGATCACCTTTGTCCTTCTTACTGGAACTCCTACCTTTTATTATCAATTCTTCTGGTGAAGTACTCTTGGAAGAAAATTCTTCCTCCTCACTTTGTAATTTACAAAACCAGTTGACACATTGCTATAGTTAACTGTTTGTTTACTGTTGATCAAGGTTATGACGAAGGTCACATACTCTTCATCAGATAGAGAATTCAGAAGAAATCACCAACTTATCCTCTTCTTCAATGTCTACATTCACATTAACTAAGTTTGTAAGAAGTTTCATGTAATTATTCATGTGATCATTAATGGAGAGTCTTCTCTTCATCTGAAAGTGGTAAAACCTCCTCTTCAGATGTAATCGACTCTCTATGCTCTTCGTCAGATACTTCTTTTCGAGGATCTCTCAAATCTTCCTTGCGAAAGTCTCATACAACACATGATACTTAATGTCTTATGTCAAATAAGACCTGATGACACCACACGCAGCCGATTCATCTTCTCTCAGTCATTCTCAAATATCTCCTCCAGCTTTTCTTCTAGATGTAGAGAGTCTTCAAGGATTGATGCTTTCAAGACATCCATTACCTCACATCTCCACATCCAAAAATTATTCATGACGTCAAACTTTACAACGTCAGTCTTCGTCGGAAGATGACTGACGGATTTCACTGATGATGGACTACTTATAGCCATCTTCTTAGTAAATTCCTCAAAGTGATGCGAAAAAATGATTAGTAAAAACAAATCCCCTAGCTATAAGCCGAGCTTTATGACACTCAATAGATCTATCACTCTTCCGTTTCACCTTGTACACCCACGTCACATGAAATAGGTGAAACTCCTTCGGACAGGGGAACTAAATCCCGACGTTTGTTCTTCTCGAGGGCTCTAATCTCCTCCTTCATGGTATTTTCCCAAACTCCAATGCTCTTGGAAAATAGAGATGATCATAGAAAATGTAAAATATTTGATAGGATTCGTTTCGGAAACATATATCAGAGATATTCAAATTAGGTAAGACTTAGAAGGAAAGAAGTCCAGGGAGAAACTAGCTCTCTTCTTTCCAACAGAAACTGTAGACAGTCTCCAAGCGATTTGCTCCATCCGAACGAAAAACTCCCCATCAAACCCAGAAAACTCTGATACCACTTGTTGGATCCTAGCAATATAGAACAGTAACACACCAGAGAATAGTCGCCAATTACACGAACAAGCAATCAAAAGGAAGAAAGTAAGAACACAAAAATTTTACAAGTCATGCTTATGTCCTCGGGCCAGAAAAGGTAGAGATCTTATTAATCAATCAATTTTAGGATTACAATACATGGGGACAATACCCCTTAATACATATCCAACTCTCGAAAAATTGTTGTCGACAGCCTTGTTGGCCCAAAGGCCCATCGCTCTAATTTTGATGATGATTAACTCATGTAGTTATTGTACTAATAATCTTGTGTTATATAGTTTCAGTGATTGAACAAGATATTAGTAGGTGTTTAGCTTCAACAAATAAGTTTTGGAGATTACATGTGTTGATTCAAGAGCTCGCGCATCAAGATTGCATCAAGTACTCAAGAGGAGTCTAGCTCATTGGACCAAGGTTTGAAGAAGAAGAAGATTTTCAAGAGAAGATTTTTAAGAAGACTTGTGTCAGGTTTTGTAAGTGTTGAAGATTAGTTTTTAGATAAAATGTAAAGGATAGATTAATTGGTGGATTGCTCAAGTTTATTTACACACACACAAAATTTATATATGTTTTCATAAGAGAGTTTTTGAGTTTAGAAAATATCGTTTTGAATTTATCAAAACTTATTTTAGAGCTTATTGTCAAAAATATAGATATTTCATCTCATATGTATAGTGAATCATATCCATACACACTAAGCTTAAAAGTTCTTAAAATATCTTATCTTTGTATGTGGAGAAGTTTTGAAAAAATTATTTTTCAATTTGGAGATTGTTTTTGAAAAATACGGTTTTGTTTAAAGCCAAAATTTCTATATCACAAAAATAGTTCAAAATGTTTGTAATATGTTTTGATTTTTAATCAAACATGTTTGTATATCAAAGTATATTAATGAACTTATTTTTGTTTATGAGAATTTATGGGATTTTATTAAAGATAAAAAGACCAAGTTTTAAATCTCTAAAAAATGTTTAACCAGGCCTTCTGTCGGTCGACCGGATGGTCAACCGAGACAGAAGCTGGTCGACCGATGTGCACAAACGTGCACAGCCAGTTTGGCTGGAGGGCCGGTCGACCGACCCGGGCGACCGATAGAGAGCTCTGCTCTCTGGATCTGGCCCCGGTCGATTGGGCGGTCGACCGGCAGAGAGCTCTGCTCTCTGTGTCCAGGCCTCGGTCGACCAAGCGGTCAACCGGTGGCACAACAGTCGAAAATCTGACCGTTGACCGGTTGACCGGGCGGTCGACTGACAGCAGCGTCAGCTGTTGATTTGGCTTCCAACGGCCATATTTTGGGAGCCTACAAATTGGGGTTCCCTTCGACTATTTTTAAGAAGATTTGAAGTAGGTTTTCAAGCTAGTTTTCTCTACCTTTATAAGTGTTTATCTCCACTTGTTGAAGAGCTAATACTTTCATATCAAAAGGAGAGTTTTCAAGTGTGATTTTTAAAAAGAGATTTCTTGAGTTTTTCTCCACAAATTCTATCCAAGTTTTTATCACACATACTTAAGCTATCTATTGCTACATCAATCCTATAGGAGAGTTGTTATGAGAGTGTTTTTAGGTGATCAAAGTGTTTAGATCACCAAGTGTTCTTCTTTGTATTTGAGGAGGCGAACTTGCGGGTTCGTGTTGTTTCGAGTTCTTATGGGAGCTCGATGTAGAGGTGCGGCCTCGGCAAGTTAGTGTGCCTGTGTGTGTTGTTCTTGCGAGAACAAAGAGGGATTAGTGAGTCCAAGAGTTCTAATGTGAATTCATTGTAGGTGTTGTGACACCGAGTGATCCGATGGGATCGTTTTTAGTGAAAATCCTTCATAGTGTTGAAGACAGGGACGTAGAGCAAGGGTGCTCGAACCTCGAAATAAATCTCCCATGTTTGTGATTGCTCTCTCTATCTCTCACTTGTGTTTATATCTTGCATGCTCTTATTGTTCATATTCATTACTTGCTTGATATACTTGTGCTTAATTCATATATGCTTGGGTTTGTTTGCTCACACTTGTATTCAACCAAGAGAGCCATAGCGGCACCTCAACTCTTATCTAGAGGAATCTTAAGGAGATAGTCCAGACTCTTTACCGAGAATTCGGCTACACTCTTTGGTTATACCTTGTGTATTAGCTTAATAGTTTTTAGTTTGCATAAATAACTTTAATTCCTCATTATTTCATTATTAGATTAGCTATTCACCTATTCACCCTCCCCCTAGGTGAACTACAATTGGTATCAGAGCTTGGTGGTCTTGATTTGGGTTAACAACCTTAAGTTAAAGACTCATTTTAGCTACATGACACCTCCTATGTTTGACATTCTTAACATCCAAACTTGAAAAGTTAAGATGTCCATGTACCTCAAAGCTCTAGGAATTCATGTTTATCTTGTCTCAATTAAAGATTCATAGCATTTAAATGGCAAACATCTAGTGGCTAACTCAAAAGCCATCCATGCATTTAAGAGTACCGTAAATAATGAATATTTATCTAGGGTTGCTAATTTTGATTCGGCTTTTATAGTATGGAACACTATAGTCTCCCTTGGCGAGCAAAAGTAATACTATGCCGGAGCGACTCGGATGATGGAAATGAGGCTTCTAACATATGCTACATGGTCCAAGGGGATAATCCCTTGAGGTAAATTCTGAATCAGAGCTTGATGAGGATGTTGACATGTCATATGATGAACTTACTACATTTTATCAACAACTTCTTGAAAAATATGATTTCCTCAAAAAGGATAATAAAAGATTGAAAAATAAATATGATTTTATCTTAAAAGAAAAAGATTCTTTTCAAAATAAAATTGAATGCATTTTAAAAGAAAATGAATTTTTGAAAAAGGAGAATATTTCCTTAGCTTCAAAATTAAATGACATTTCTGAAGGAAATAAATCTTTGAAAAATAAAATCACTTTGGTGGAAAAAGAAAAGGAGATTGCTTTGGTTGAAAACAACTCTTTGAAAAGAAAAAATTATTTCAAAAGAAAAGGAAAATTTCTAAAAAGAAAAAGGTTATTGATTCTCATTCTTACCATGCTCTTCATGCTACTATCAATAAAAATGAGATTCAAGTTTTGAAAAATAGAATAAATTGTTTGAGCTCAACTTTGAGCAATTGTGCATTTAACCATTCTATATTGAAAACATTGTTTCAAAAGAAACAAGCTCCACATGTTCATGCACATAACCCATGGCATACATATGCACACTTTGCACATCATGATCATACTCATTCTCATATGCATGCTAGAGTGTACAAATGTACACATTGCGGCCGCAAAGGCCATCTTGCAAGATTTTGCTATGATAGAGTAAATTCTTTAAATTTGCAAGTAAAAATATTTGGGTTCCATATGATGCTAATCCCTGTAGACCCAAAAGAAATGGGTACAAAATCCCTACCACTTGTGTTTGATGTAGGTGTGGGCTCTCGCATGACTTGAGAGGATTAGTGTCTTGATGGTAGATGCGTTTTAAATTCAAAGATCACATTTATGGATGCATCACCTTCAAGGATGTTTGGTGGAAGGACCACCATGTTTTGGAGACTTAGAGAATAGTATATTTGGTTTGGTGACTATCTCTAAACTTTCATTTAGTTTACATGCTTTTGCATTTGATAATTTTTAGCATGTTTTAGTTTTATGTTAAAATAATCATGTCTTGTATGTCATGAGGTGAATACTTGTTTAGATGTAATTGTTGTTAAAACTTATGTGTATACTTGTACAAGTAGTGAGTAACAATTGATTCTTATTTGTTTATACTTCATTGCTCATTTGTACTCATTACATGTACATGTATAACCTAGTTTTGATAATTCTCTCATTTATACTTATTTTTCGCATCTTTGTACATGTTTTTGCTTCATGTATATGTTCTCTTTATCTAAAACTTATAGATATATATGTATACCCTTGAGTCTCTTGCCTTCATGCAAATTCTATTATAGACTCGTTTGTGTTTAGGATATGTATGTATATGTTTAGTTTTGAATAAAACATACATATACCTTGAAGTTTGTTTTTAATCAAAATTACATTTTTGTAATTTACATGTTTCTGATATAAGAAATTTATGTTTCTTTTGAGCCTTATTGATTGTTTTTATGAAAATTCTATTCACATGATTCTTGTGCACTCACACTTCATTTGTTTACTCATGGCATTATTTTCATGAGAAATTTTGAGCTTTATAGATTTTGAGTGTCAACTCTTGTATTTTTAGCATGCTTCATGGGATATATGATTTGTTTTCATATTTGAAGGATCTTTAACTACTTATTCAAAAATTATTTTAAACTAGTCATTTATTCTTCATTTGGTAGTATTTTCAATTTACAACTATTTTTAAAACTTATTTTTGAAAACTTCTACCCTTTAAGGGTGGTTAGATGGGCGACTATGCCTTGTATGCTCTAAATTGAAAATCTTTAAACATGTGCATAAATAGGGTGGATAGTATGAGTTATACACATGATCTTCATGTAATTCTAGTTTTGTATACTCATATCTATTTCTATATATGTATGTTTCAAAATCTCAAATAATATCAATTTCAATTGGTATTTTCTTTTTCATACATATATATGTCTTGATTGTACGTATTTTACAATATTTACATGTTTAAAGCACAAATTATTTTTATGCTAAGCTTGACTAATTTTTAAATGTTAAATTGGTATCTTAATGAGCTTATGCATTATTTTCAATTGGTATTTCAATTGATATTAAAATATACCTCATATTTTATCTTTAATTGGTATCAAAAATTTACAATGTTTTAATTTCAATTGGTATCAAAAATCTACTATCTGTACCTTAAAATTTTGTTTACTTACAAGTGGTACCAAAAATTTTGTTTTAAGAAATTTTAAAGTTTTGCTTTAAGCATTATCAAAATTTTGTTTAAAAATGTTTTGATATGTAGGCACCTATATGCAAGGGGAGCTTAACATCTCTCCTATATATAGATTCATGCTTAGTATATCTTATGTTGAGGAGAGATTCGTACACTTGTGTAGAGGGAGCTTAACATCTCCACTTATACATTGTATATTGTGCTTTATGTGAGTTAAAATTTTGTCATTCCTTCTTCATGTAATGCATGTACGCAGGGGGAGCTAACTTCACATCTCTCTTCTTCATGAATATATATCACATATATATTTTATTGTTTGATTTATTTTCACCCTTTTGTTGATGATTTGACAAAAAAAGGGAGACGGATTTTGAGAGTTTATATATAGATATTTATTTTCTTGTTTATGCATATATGTTTCGTTTATGCAAAAAGAGGAGAAGAATTTGATTTTATGCATGTATATCCTTATTTATGCATATATATTTATGCACTTCATTGAATATCTATTTGTTTATTGCTATGCATGAGTTAAGAGGGAGCTTCTATGAAGCTTAACTTTAATCCATGCATATCTAACTCCATGAGTTTTGTCATCATCAAAAGGGGGAGATTGTTGGTCCAAAAGCTCATCGCTCTAATTTTGATGATGATTAACTCATGTAGTTATAATACTAATAATCATGTGTTTAAATAGTTTTAGTGATTGACCAAGATATTAGTAGGTGTTTAACTTCAATAAAGGAGTTTTGGAGCTTACACGTGTTGATTCAAGAGCTCGCACATCAAGATTGCATCAAGTACTTAAGAGGAGTCTAGCTTATTGGATCAAGGTTTGGACCAAGTCAAGAAGAAGAAGAAGACTTTCAAGAGAAGATTTTCAAGAAGACTTGTGTCAGGTTTTGTAAGTATTAAGATTTATTTTTAGATAAAATATAAAGGATAGATTAGTTGGTGGATTGCTCAAGTTCATTTACACACACAAAAAATATTTGTGTCTTCATAAGAGAGCTTTGAGTTTAGAAAAATATCGTTTTGGATTAATCAAAACTATTTTAGAGTTATTATCAAAAATATAGATATTTCATCTCATATGTGTAGTGGATCATATACATACACACTAAGCTTCAAAAGTGTTTAAAATATCTTATTTTTGAATGTGGAGAAGTTTTGAAAAAAACATTTTTCAATTTGGAGATTGTTTTTAAAAAATACAGTTTTTGTTTAAAGCTAAAATTTCTATATCACAAAAATAGTTCAAAATGTTTATAATATGTTTTGATTTTTAATCAAACATGTATGTATATCAAAGTATATTATGAACTTATTTTTGTAGAATTTATGAGAATTTATGGGATTTTATTAAAGATAAAAAGACCAAGTTTAAATCCCTAAAAAATTTTTGACCAGGCCTTCTGCTGGTCGACCGCTCCGGTCGACCGATGTGCACATACGTGCACAGCCAGTTTGGCTGGAGGGCCGGTCGACCGATCCCGATCGACCGCCAGAGAGCTCTGTTCTTTGTATCCAGGCCTCAGTCGACCGGGCGGTCGACCGATGGCACAACGGTCGGAAAATCCGACCGTTGGCCGATCGACCGACAGCAGCGTCAGCTGCTGTTTTGGCCTCCAACGGCCATATTTTGGGAGCTTATAAATTGGGGTCTCTTGGACTGTTTTTAAGAAGATTTGAAGTGGGTTTTCAAGCTAGTTTGTCCTACCTTTCTAAGTATTTATCTCTACTTGTTTAAGAGCTAATACTTCCTTATCAAAAGGAGAGTTTTCAAGAGTTATTTTCAAAAAGAGATTTCTTGAGTTTTTCTCTACAAATTCTATCCAAGTTTTTCTCAGACATACTTGAGTTATCCATTGTTACATCAATCCTATAGGAGAGTTGTTGTGAGGTGTTTTTAGGTGATCAAAGTGTTTAGATCACCAAGTGTTCTTCTTTGGATTTGAGGAGGCGAACTTGCGGGTTCGTGTTGTTTCGAGTTCTTGTGGGAGCTCGGTGTAGAGGTGCGCCTCGGCAAGCTAGAGTGCTTGCATGTGTTGTTCTTGTGAGAACAAGAGAGGGACTAGTGAGTCCAAGAGTTATAGTCTGAACTTGTTGTAGGTGTTGCAGCACCGAGTGATCCGGAGGGATCATTTTTAGTGGAAATCCTTCATAGTGTTGAAGGCGGGGACATAGAGAAAGGGTGCTCGAACCTCGAAACAAATCTCCCGTGTTTGTAATTGCTCTCTATCTCTCACTTGTGTTTATATCTTGCATGCTCTTATTGTTCATATTAATTACTTGCTTGATATACTTGTGCTTAATTGATATATGCTTGGGTTTGTTTGCTCACACTTGTATTCAACCAAGAGAGCCATAGCGGCACTTCAACTCTTATTTAGAGGAATTTTGAGGAGATAGTTCAGAGCCCTTCACCGGGAATTCGGCTATACTTGTAGGCTGTCTAAAAATCACTAAAGAACAAGTCATCAAAAAGCAGAGTCCAAACTCCAGACGCAGGACTAATCATAGCCATCACTGCAGCACCAAGACGCGAGGGTCGAAACCCGCGTCTCAGCATCACTGCAGCACCAAGACACGAGGGTCGAAACCCGCGTCTCAGCATCACTGCAGCACCAAGACGCGAGGGCCGAAACCTGCGTCTCAGTATCATTGCAGTACCAAGACGCGAGGGTCGAAACCTGCGTCTCAGTTATAACTGCCCTTGTTATGGGGTCAATCACTGCCCACATAACGAGGAAGTTAACCCCCATCATGGAGCGATTTTAGGGGGCACGTTCACCCCTAAAACCTCTATAAATAGCCCCGCTTACTATTGAGAAGGGTGGGTTGGTTGATCAGATAATTCTTGGAAGAGGAACTTGGCCCGTGAGCTATAGAACCCCAGAGAACCACCAAAAAGAAAAAGAGTCCAGCTCTTCAAATAATTTGCTGCGTACAAGTTAATCTTTGCTTATAATCTCTTTGAGATTCCTGGTCGACAGGAGCTGTATTATTTCATCTGCCATCCAAAGAGAAGATCCCCAAGAGGTCTTGACATTCACCCGGTCAACGAAAAATAAGATTCACTTTCCATCGCCACCTGAAGAACCAGCACAAAACAAAGGGGAGATTCAAGTCTCAACATCTTCCTCTCTTGTAGTCAGAGTGTAAATCTACTGTAATCTTTCATTTGATTCAAGAAAATTTTACAAGGAACCTTCTCCCGTCAAATAAGAGATGGCGACTCCGCTGGAGACTACTTTCTCTACTAACGAGCAAGTGGTGGCGCAAGGTGACGTCATCTGCATGGGGAAAACGGTCGAATCACTTGTCATGGAATTTGACCAGGCGAAGTATGAAGAGTTCCTCTCTTTCGGCTCTAAGAGCTCTAAGGCCCGGGCCTACCGTAGGGTCTCTACGGGGATTTGCCCTGAAATCCGCTCTGAGATCTTCTCAGATGCGACTGGTGTGAAGGATGTCGTGGCTAATCGCGTCATGCGTAACACTCGCGTCAGCGTCTCTCAGGAGACCCGTGTGGTCAACGTTCCTGATGTCCAGCCAGCCCATCCTCATCCTCAGTGCCAGGTTGCTGGGGGTTCCCTTCAACCCCACGATATAACCGAAACGCTGAACGGCGACAGAGGCGGCGTGCGCGCCAACTACAAGTTGGAACAACTGTTGGTCCAACAGAGATAGGACGCGAAGCTCAGACCGGCGTCTCTTCTGTACCACATCTGACGTGTGAGGCCTGTGTTTGGCAACCTAAATGTGAGATTCACCAAGCTTGCGCTTTTGAAGCACCGTTTCCCAAACGCCAACGCGAAGCTCATGCCCCTTGTCAAAGACACTAGACACGTGCTTCTATAAACGGGGCCCGGCGGCCCTGCGTTCTCAAGCGTCTCTGTCCAGACGCGATAATCAGCAACACGAGAACTGCGTCTCTTCTCAGCAGAGATGCCAGACTCGCGTTCCGAAGCCACGACGCAAGAACTGCGTTCATGAGCCTCGTATCTCTGAACCTTGCGTTCCAACTGCGCGAAGTAAGGATGCCTCCCGCCCTCGACAGTGCGAGGCTAATCCCTTTGATCCCCCTCCCATGGATCTAAGGGATTATTTGACAAGGAAGAGAAGTGCTAATCGGATCACTTCATCGTGTTGCTGCGAACGGCTTATCACCATGCTCTCTGAGTACCGTTGCAGTTCAGGTGTAAGCCAGCAGTCTCTAGTTAGACAGTTGAATCTGATTCCCCGATCAGCTAAAAGAAATCGTTCTCACAGAAGGAGGATTTTCTCTGACGCTGAATACCCTGAGCTCACTGCAAACATGACGAGCAGGAGTAGGAGAAAATAACCTGCGGTTAGCTCCGATGAGTCTGACACAGAACCGGAAGGAGTGTACCGACACACTTGCACTCAGACTGGGGTAATTCCCCCGATTAACTACAGTGCCCTGGCTCGGGGTATTGAGGTAAATGACTCGCATTCTGCTATTGCAGAGTCACAGGCTTCAAACTCTTCTATAGAGAAGCAGGCCTTTATATATATGACAAACACTCCTGAGGAGACAGCCAGGCGCTTGGAGCAGAAAGCCCAGGTCCAGAAGGAACAATTCCAGATGATTCGTGCTCAACAAGAATCTATCGATTCCCTCAAGCAGATGCTGTCACAGTTGCTTGAAGACAAGAGGAAGTCAACGACAAAGCCTCCTCTAAAAAGTCTAAAGGCAAACGAAAAGAGGGAGAAAGCTCATCTTCTGTACATATTGAGGAGAAAGAGCAGCCTACTTCTGGTCGTCTAAATCCTCGTCGCAGGGAAAAGACGACCGAGATCAGGGAAAGGTTCATTCTAAAAGAATGAATCAATTAGAGCAACGTCTTGAGGCCCTTACTAATCGGAAAGGCTTTCAAGAAGTAGGAGTGGTCCGGCCATATCCGGCTGAGTGGGACCTTGTTCCATACCCTCCCAAATTCTACTATAATACGATCACACGAACATTGTATCGTCGATCGCATGATGGGATCTTGCTTCGCTGCCTATCACAAAAAGAGGCACAAGAGGTACTGAAAGGGGCCATGACGGCACGTGTGGAGCCCATCAACCTGGCCCAACGCTTGGG